>JAKTTK010000141.1:461987-553436 GCA_030581415.1 Waltiozyma mucosa
AAAAAAAAAAAAAAAAAAAAAAAAAAAAAAAAAAAAAAAAAAAAAAAAAAAAAAAAAACATGAAAGTATATAACCTTTGGGAACTATAATAATAAAAACTTAAAAAAACATATGCACTTGTGTGGTGTTATACTAAGTGTACTCATGCTGTATCATGTATGTACAGGTATATTTCTTCGAAAAGTCTTGAATTATACGTGTTGCAATACTTCTCAATGCTTATATAAAAAGAATCCTTGTCAAATTTTTAATTCCGATGATCAAGTTGACACTGCATAGAAAAAAAAAAAAAAAAAAAAAACAAAAGAAATACTTTTGAAAAAAACCAATATTATTTATCCAATTAAAGAAATTTACTAAAACGATAAGCAAGAGAGAAAAGTGACAGGTTATAAACGGCTTTTAAAGGGAAAATTGGACCAAATTGGACCAATTTTTTAATAATTGGTAAAATTCAATCATATAAACACGGCTGCCACTTCGGTTGCCCCGGGTGAGAAAATGAGTTACGGGAAGCTTGGCCGAATCAACTATATACATTATACCTGAAGTTTTAAAACACCAAACCTTCTGGGCTTTTTTTGCCCCCTTTTTTTTTTTTATTTTTTAAAAAAAAAAGACAATACGCCTTAGGCACCTACAGAGCATATACATGAGATGGGTAGATTTAAGATATTACGACGCTTAAGTTTTACTGTTTATGGTATTACGTTTGATCTGACGTTTTTGTTATCAATATATATAAACACAGCAAAGTTTAAAATGAGTTATTGAGCTATTTTAAACGACATATATGTAGAATGTTGGATGCGTTGGTTGAAGCTTAACCCTGCAGTCGACTCATCGACACGTGAAAAGAAAAAATATTTATCTTGATATAGGCTATGAATTAATAATTGGAACTAAATTAATAAATGAGCAGCTAGGTGATTAATTAATTTAATGTAATGCTACATTTTTTTGGGAATGAAATTTGTGAATACGTGACACAAGATATTTGTGTAAATCTTTCAAAATATTCGATAATAACAAAGAATATAAATACTTTATTGGAAGAAATATAAGGATAGTGTAAAGAGTACTATATATATAAGTATATTTGCTCCAATTGAACAACGACTCTGGACTCTGGGAGTCAGCTTTCTGAAAAGAAGACTCGGGACCAGTTGTTGGCGCTGGACGTGTTAAGTTTCAACTTTGGAAAGAAAAAAAAGGGGGCTTTGACAGTTGAGATTCTTTGTGAACCCATCCCGTCAATATAATTCGAGCGTTGTTCGGTCGTTCCAAATGTGTGCTACAGTCCGGATTTTAGAGACAAATTAGGAAATAATCCCACAAAGAAAGCTCATGACGTTTCAACGGTCAACTAGGTTCAAAGAATTACGAGGTTCAACGTTGGATCAAGGGCCTCCCCTCCCCCCTAGCACTGGTAGATACTGGATTGTATTGATCGACAGTGATGAGAGTCTAGGGCCTGGGCTTGGTTAAACATTTGAAAGTTGAAGAGCCTAATAGGCATTCGAGTCCCGAGTCCTCCCCTTTGAGAGAGTCCCGGGTCCCCCGACCCGACATCCTGCTGCATTCACTCGCTTTGTTCACTGTTTATTGTTCTTTGGTCACGGTTAAGCTAGAGTCAGTATTAAGTGTAGTCCACGTCTGTATGAATAGTATAACTTCTCAACAAATGACTTGAAACTTGTAAGATGGGGTTAGCACTAACTTTTGACTCCTGACAATTCTCTCCCATACCCCGACTCCAGCAACTAAAATTACCGTGCGGCGTTCAATGCGTTCAACGTTCATTTTCTTCGTAAAGTGTGGGTATTTTTTTGCCTTTTGAGGTACCTTTCAATATAAATTGGTTATTTCGCCGTAAGTGTTTGAGATAGTTGATCAATGATCGATTCATTCTTGAGGTAGGTGATTGGTCCTTTCCAGTATTAACTTTTAACCACCTACAGATCCCAGGGCCCAGGCTACTTAATATTTGAGACTTAGCTGAATATTTATTATATATATTTACTTTGAACACATAATAACAAGTACCACATATAAGACAGGAATCGAGTTTTCGGGAAGAAGTTCGAGAAGTTTTAGAAAATATTTTTTGATTTTCTCTCTGCAACATACTGCATCATCTTGAAACACAGTCGTAAGCAGTAAGTACCCTGAAACACGTACTAGAATCCCAATAGAACTATGTAAGAATGGAAAAAAAAAACTTTAAAAAAACTTTAAAAGTAACTTTTAAAAAAACTTTAAACATAACTTTTAAAGAAATCAAAAGTGTGAAAAAAGATATCCATTTAGGCAATGGGGCAGCACATAGGATGTACAAGATCCATTGGAAACTTCCCAATATTAAGTTTAAATTTTTTAACTAGGGCTTTCCAAAGCCCGAATATTCACTTTCCAACGCCCAGCTGTTCAGCTCCTAGCGGCTGAAAATCCCCCCTTTACTTCTAGTTTATTAGCCCTCCGGTCCCCCCGGCTCCCCCTGGCCGTTGACTAGTCTCTAGTCCTGGAAATCCTGACACACTGCATTTTTTGGGGAGGGAGCAACAGGAAAAACAGATCAAAGAAACAAAATTAACACAAGGTAAAAAAAAAATAATAAAAAATCACAATCAATGTAAACAAAGAAAGTTTAACAAGTTAGTCTAACGTTTGGTTTCAATATATTGTTTATACAAAACAATTAAAATAAAAAAAATAATGATTTCGTGTGATTAATTTTTTTACTTATAAATTATTTTGACAATGAATAATAGTGAGAGTGATGGAATTAATAAAAATAATAATAATCAATTACGACCGGCAAAAAGGTCTATACCATTGTCTCAGATAACAAACACCATATCGTACAACAACAAAAAAGGTATCAACAATGATATATCCAAAGAAATACCATCTTGTTCTAAAAAATTTAAAATATCAAATAATTTAAATATTAAAAGATTGTTTGATAAAACTAACACTACAAATTTTCATTATCGGAAAACTCCCATCAGTTCAATCAAACATAATCCTTCAGTGATAAAAAGTAACAATAAAACATCTTTTTTTGAATTACAATCTTTGAATTCATTTCAAATTTATAAAGATTCATCCCTTTCAGTTCAACCAAATACCAATTATATTATAGAAACTAATCAATACAATGGATTTTTAGTTGAATCTAACCAATCAATAATGAAATTGAACGATTATATCAATTTATTCAATGAATCTCAAATTGAATTATCAAGTAATTGTATGAAAATTTCTAGTGTGATTAAAATTAATAATGTTATGAAAAAAATTAAAATAATGATGCTCAATGAAACTAATGAATTAAAACCAATTTATGAAGAAATTTTAATAATCAATTATAAGTTGAATAAAATTGATCAAGAAAATTTTGAAAAATTATCAACTAAAAATAATATTCAATTGATAAATTTTATCAAATTAACGAATGAAATGAAATTGTATTATAAATATATAATTACCTAGTTATTGATGAACTATTTTGTTGTTGTTGTTTTTTTTTGTAGAAATAAATTGTAATTTACTTTAATAAAAGATATATATAGAATTCAGGTAATATAATATCTATTTAATTATATAGTAGTTGTATTTAAATATATATATATTAGTTATTATATAAATTCATTAATCAATTGTTACATTTCTCATCAGAAATAAGTTGTAAATTATCCCAAAACCAATTTGAATTAAAGTTCAAAATATTCATCATCTTACATTTAATTTTTAAATTTTTATCATCTGTAATTAAAATAATTTGTCTTTTATTACCATCATTAGGAATAGTTAAATTTGAAATATTGGAAAAAGGTGATGATTTTAAATTTTTTTCAACCATCAATTTATTTTTATTGATAATACATTGAATTATTAAATCATCAATATTATTGTTCTTAAAAATTTCATTATGATTTTCAAAATCTTTTAAATCGTTTATATTTAAAACATAATCCCCATTGAAATTGGTTGCCCTTGTTAAAAATTCGTTAAACAATTGACGTATTGTAATAACACATCTTGTTGCAGATTCACTAACTGATACATCTTTAGAATTTCTTAATGATCTTAATTCTTGAAATATTATCAATGGTATAACATTGGAAAAAATTTTGGATTTTAAACATTTATAAATCTTACCACAATGTTTAATCCATATATTTGAGTCAAATACTATTTGATAGTTATTCAAATTATCTGATTGGGTTTGAGTGGTAATTAAATCAGGATTTTGCTGTTGTGACAAATTCTCTTCATTATTATTCTTCTTCTCTTTTGATAAGAAAAATTGGTTATAATTCCCATTAGTTGGATTTGTTATATAATCATTCAAATTTAATCTATCAAATGATAATTCGAAAAAATCATCAACGTTTAATAAATTAGAACCAAATTTTTCATCATTTCTTTTCAATCCAAATTCATAATTATCAGCAATATAAAGTGCAGTCAATAAAATTCTTTCCATTCTTGATTTATTCAATTTTGAATCATACATTTCCCCATAAATTGGATAATTTATTAAATCATCTTGATTCATCAATCCAACTTTATCATAATCGTTATAATTTCCCTTTTTAAAAATTCTATCAAACCATAAAGTACCCCAACATTTCCAAACTTCTAATAAATTTTCATTCGAATTGAATTTTTGTAAATAAATCCATAAATCATCATCTATTGAATCATTAAATTTATAATTTTCTCTATAATATGATAATATTATATTTAGATATTGAATCAATTTATTCAATGGTAAAACTTTCGGTAAGAATTTTTGGAAAAATGATTTGGAATTAGATTTAATTTTACATGATTCTCCAATACTTATAATAAAATAAAGCATTGTTAAAACATATGGCATTGCTATCAAAATTGGACCTGAAAGATAAATTTCAAACATTTTCATCGATAAATGAACAGAATTATTATTTAAATTCATCAAAGAATTTTTCTCCCAATGTAATTCATCCCATGAATCATCAGGTATCAATAAAATATCTTCATTTGTTGAATTTGTTGGATTTGATGATGATGATGATGATGATTTTTTAGATTTTTTCTTATTGTTTAAACATTTGATTAAATCAAATAATTTGGCATATGGATTTAAATAATTTCCAAACCCACATAGTTGTAATATATTTATTAATGCAAAAGATGAAGATTTTTGAAACCAAAATTGTAATTTATTTTCATAATCTATATCATTAAATTTTGAAAAATTTTCAACAATTTTATAATTTGAGGATCTTTGGAAAAAAATTTCATCGTTATTAATTTGATCTATACCTAATTTTTTCAAAAAAACTTTGATTAATCTATGTAAATCAAATTGATTTAATTCATTTGAAATGAAAAATTTATTAATTTGAATGAAATCAATTATTGGATAATTTATAAATGATGAAGAATTATTTCTTGTCAAAATATTTTCTAAAACTAATCTCATATATTGATTAGTTGGAATGAAAATATCATGACAAAATACAGATTTCCCCAAATTTACCAATGCATCAAAATTATCCTGTTGAACAGTAGCTATATGATAATAAATTTTCCCATTTCCATATTGTAATTTAACAGATTGTAAATACCAAAATTCCGAACTTAATTTCCAATCTATAAATCTTGAAGGATATAATGCAATTGCCATTCTTGATAAATCACCTAATTTTTCAAAAATCCAACTATTTGAATTCAAATTATTTATTGTCAATAAATTTGAAATTATATTGAATGAATGACTTATAAAATTTGAACATATATCATGTTCAATGAAAATTGATACAATATTTTTCAATACATCTAAAAATGTTACAACTCCATAAATCCAAAGTCTTTTCAAAATTCTATAAATTTTAATAATTTGTAATCCACTATTAATATTTGAAGAATTTAATGATTGGATTATAAAATCTAGATAATTGTTCAATAAAGTCAAGTTTAAATTATAAAGATTCCAAAGTTTAGACATATCAAGATTTGAACTATTTATTTGATTACCTGAGGTATTGTTATTATTGTTATTATTATTATTCAATTGAGAACATTGGGATATCAAAGAATTTTCATTTTTAATGATTGATTTATAAATTTCTTGTAAATTTGCAATTAATTTTTGTTCATCTTTGGATATTCGATTGGAATTAATGTTATCATTATCATTATTATTATTATTATTATCATTATTATTAGAATTCAATGTTGATGAAGATGAAGTCGATGGAATTGATTGAGATTGATTCAAAACTTTATTATCACCAATTGATGAAGTAGGTGGTGGAGTAATTTTATCAATAATATTCCCATTATTATTTGCCTTATTAGCTCTTAATCTTGAAATATCTCTGGGGATAAGAGTTGTTGTTGTGGAAGATTCCAAAGATTGAATCGATTGATTTGCTAAATAATCATCATTTATATAAGTTTGTAATCGATTAGAACTTTTTTTCAAAGGAGTTGTATCATTTACAATATTTGAATTAGAATGTTGTCTCTTTTGTTTAGAATTTGGTTGATTATTTTGATTATTTTGATTATTTTGATTATTCAATGACATGACATTATTTATTAAGATATGAAGAATGAAATAATAATTGGGAAATCTCTCCCAAATGAAAGAAAGAAAAAGTTAAAGATAAAAAAAATGCTTTAAAGATGAATGATATTATAAATTCTTAATCCCAGCTCTGATACAATTCAAAAACAAGTTCTCAAATGCAAAATGTATAAAGATTAAGATATAATGATAGAATTAAAGTCCCCCCTTTATAAAGAAAAAGGTGTATGATTTGTAGGGGGTTGAATTATAGATATGCAATCAGTTGATGATTAAAAATCTCTATATTGAAATTGTAAATATTGTAATCAATTAATGGTTTTAAAAGATAATATTATGATTATGATTAATATTATGATTATTATTATTATTATAATCAATACTATTATAATTATTGTAATGAATTATGTTATAAGATTCTTGGGGGTTTATCGGAATTGTCTTTTTTATTAATATCATGATGTGTTTGTTTGGTGTTTTTTCTCGGTTGATTTTTTTTTTTTCTGGTTGACTTTTTTTTTTTTCTTTAGCTTTGCGGTTGTTTCACCTTTCATGAAAAAGAAAACAAATCATCAAAATTTTAATGATTTTTTCCCCAAATTACAAATATTATAAAGATTTATAATTTGATATAAATATATTATATTATATTGTATATATTTGTAATACTATATACGATTTTCTTTAAAATTAGATAGATATTATATCTTAAAAATGGGGGAGAAATCGGAATGAAGATCGACCCGAATCTAAGGAAGAAAAAAAAAACATTAGCAAACCCATAAAAAAACAAGATTATTCATTAAAATAAAACCATATATATATATATATATATATAATTATATCATCTTATATATTCAATTATTTCCAACTTTTAAATTCATCAATTGTTTCAATAACAGTTTTTAAACTTTCCATAAAATTATTGACATATAATCTTAATAATCGATCAGTTTTACTTTTAAATTTAACATTTAAAAAATTTTCAATAATTTCATAATCAATTTCAATATCTTGTGGTTTTAATATTGGATCTTGTATCAAAGTTGTTTTAGCAATTATTGCATCATTATTATCTTCAAATGGTACCGATAAATTTCTATTTTTAATATCAAAAGATGAAATTAATATATTGTTTTTGACAAAATTGAATATAAATAAATATAATGATAGTATTCAATAACTTACACTTGATGATTCATTATTATATAGTATTATGATAAATTGTTAAAAATTTTTTTTTTTGATCAATCAATTAAAATAGGTAAATATTATTAATTATTATGCAGTGCTAATATATATTATTGATTTATATCTCAAAAAGTGATTAGTTTATATTGAAATAAATAATAATTAAATATTCAAATTAATTTATATAGAATTATATTTCATATGATACTAAATCAACTTAATTATAAGTTAAATTACAGCTTTGTCACAATTTTTCAAAATTATTGTAAAAATTATATTAATATAATCGACTGCTTGAATATAGAAAAGCTGTTATTATGTAATCAATATATGATATTAATATAATTATAATTGTATACATGGAATCCAATAAATATTAGTTGTTAAATCAATATATATATACAATATTATACTTATATTACTTTACTCTTTGATAAAATAATATATTATATTTATAATATAATTTATCATTGATTATATCCATATAATTAGCTCTGAAATTAGTGATCTGTCAATTATTGACGTGCAATTACATGGGACAATATATTATATAATATAACTTGGTGTGGTCATATAAATTCATTTGTTCAACACTTGAATACATAATGATATTAATGATCTTGAATCTGTTAATATAATTCATTAGTATATAATTTAAGGAGTTATCGATACTATTATTAATCGTTAAATTATATTATTAATATTGATAGCTTCAACACCCGAACATCTGTAAGATTTTTTTAAATTCTAATTTTTTTTTGAAGAGATTTGATTTTTTAAAAAAATTATGTCCTTGGTAAATTATTCTATACCATATAACCTACGACGTCGCCTCACGCACTTTATATATGAATATAAAATATTAGATATTTAATATATTAAATATATAAATATTAATTAATTTATATACAATTTAATTTAATACATATTAAATTCATTAAAAAAACTATATAAGTTATTAATTATTAATATATAGTTTAATTAGATATTATAATTAATGAATTTATATATTTAGTATAGTATATAATTATATTTATAACTTATATATATTATCTTATATAATCACTATATAGTAGCTTAGCTGGCGCTAATCAATAGAAATACCTAGAAAGGCAGTATTCGCGTATATAACAACAACAACATAACAAATATTAATATAATAACAGTTTAATATAATTAACGCTTAACGATATTAAATAGAAATTGTTACTGGGTATATACAAAAGTCATAACTTAGATTTATTGAATACAATTGTTTAGTATTGTTAATTTAATATTTGATCTATATAAATAATTTTTTTTTTTTGATTGATATGTATAAATAACCCGCCCGCGCGATTCATAATTATAACGTCGTCCGGATATCAATTGACCGCGCGTAATTTAACCTATATAATAACTTATCTTAAGCTCTGTGTTGTTTTGTATAACAGCTGCAATATCACGTAATTTATAAAATTTTAAGCTTTTATAAGAAAAGACCTTTAAATTTGATACCACAGTTTTAGTATAAATATTATATATATATTTGACCAAAGATGATATAGTATATATGTTATTACATTTTGTTTTATTTAAATGATAATTATAACTTATTTGACTAATATAAAAGATTAATATTATATTGAAAATTTTGATGGTGTTAAATAATAATAATTTCATATAGTTCAATGTCATTTATAATCAATTCAATATCAAATTATTATTATTATAATAATAACAATAAAGTTTCATTTATTTTACAAAAATTTTATTCATCAATCAATGCAAATAGATCGATTATATATGCCATATTAGCTGAACTTTTCAGTTCATTAATGATAACTTCAACAAAAATACTTCAAACAAATACTTCAAATAATGATGATGGTAATAATGATGGATCAAATTTGAATGTTTTCCATATATTAATATTTAGAATGTCAATAACTTTATTGGGTTCAATAATTTATTTATATATATATAAAATTCCATATTCACCTTGGGGGAAATTTGAATTTAAAAAATTGATGGTTTTAAGAGGATTTTTCGGGACATTTGGTGTATTAGGAGTTTATTATCCTTTAAAATATTTAACTGTATCAAATTGTATATTGATAACTTTTTTAACACCAAGTTTAACTTCAATTTTAAGTTATCTATTGATTAATCAACCTTTTAATATTTATCATTTGATCAATTGTTTAATTTCATTATTTGGTGTTATATTAATAACTAATCCATTCAATGATAATCAAATATCTAATAACAACAAACTTACAAATGGTTCATCTTTGGAAAAATTGAGTGCATTAATTGTTGGATTAATTGGAGTTTTTGGAACTGCTTTAGTATTTATAATTATTAAAAAATTAGGGGAAGAAGTTAATCCAATTCAAACTATGGTTTATTTTGCTCTAGTTTCATTGATATTTTCAATTGGAATGAATGGAATTGTATTAAAAGATTATATATTTCCTCAAAATTTAACATTTGAACAAATTTTATTGTTATCAGGAATTGGATTATTTGGATTTTTAATGCAAATTTTATTTACTCAAGCTCTTAGAATTAAATCAGGAAATCCAAATACTGTTTCTATGATTATGTATATACAGATTGTTTATAGTATATTATGGGAATGGTTAATTTGGAAACAATTTCCAAATAAATTGACATGGATTGGAATTATAATTATATTATCAGGTTCAATTGCAACAATTTATATAAATAATATTCCAAAAGATCATCATGATGAAGATGAAGAAGATTTAGAATTAGAACATGTTATAATTCATCAAGATCATAATAGTAAATGAAAAAAAAAAAAAGAATCCGCTTATAAAAAAAGAGCTGGTTTTTTTTTTGTGTCATTTTTATACAAAAATTTTTACAAATTTTCGTAAATAGATTCAAAATAATATTATTTAATGTTTTAGTTTTTATATCAAATGATGTGATCTTTATTTGTAATATTTTGATTGAATATATCATTTCATTTGGCTAACAGATAACTAATAGCTCCTTTTAAAATATTAAGCTAAATTAATTTGTGGTTTTCCATTGCTTCAAGCTATTATAATCAATAATGATTTATAAATTTAATAATTTATTAACATTATCAAATCTATCAATTATTGATGATTTAGATCCAACATTTTGGTCATTTGATAAATTTGATGAATTGATTAAATCTAAAAAGAAAAAATATAAAGATTTAAATAATTTAATCAATTATAGTTCAATTGATAATAGAGATAATAGTTTAACAATTTTAAAATCTATTTATTATGGTTCATTGATCAATAAATTAATAGTTAATAAATGTAATAATAATAATAATGATAAAATTGATTATTATATTGATAAATATCAATATGTTAAAAATTTACAAATTTATAAACCAATTATTGCAAATATTTTAATCAATAATAATAATAATAATAATTATAATGAATATGATATTATAAACCCAATTTTAATCAATTTATTAAATATTAATGAATCAAATTATCAATTTTCATCAAGTTATAACAATTTAAACGAATCTAAAATGTTTAAATTGATTCAAAAATTCCCCCTTTTCAATTCAATTTTCCCTATAAGATCTATAAATTTTAAAATTCAATCCAATTTAATGATAAATCATAACAATATGGAATTAACATTAGTGAAACAAATTTTAAATTGGATGCATATAAATATAAATTATAATAATGGTATTCGTTATAATAATGATGTTGCAACAAGATCTAAAAAGAGAGGATTTGAATTGATTGAAAATTTAAGTGATGATGATGATGATACAATTTCAAATTTTACCGAATATGATCCATTATCATCATCTCAAACTGAATCGATAAAATCAATAGATATCAAATTTAAAAGGAAAAAAATTGGACCTTCATTGCAATAATTAGATGAATATATTTTTATTTCAAAGTTATTAAATAGTTGATCAGAGAGTCGGGATTAAACCAAAATTTTATACTTTGATAAAAAAATTATATAATTAACCCCGATAACAGAATAAATATAAGATGCCACACTTTTATATAACAATAAACAATTATATTTTTATATATACAATAAACAATTATAAATAATTATAGATATATATATATATAAGATAATTGATATTCATATATATAAGATAATAGATATTCATATATTTATATAAGATATATTAGAAATGTCGGATCAATTAAAGTATGACATCTTCTCCACTGATGGGAAATTAGGAATACATAATTATCAAGCTCTTTATCAATTAGATCCAATTACTGGAGAATTTAAAAATTATCAATTGTTATCAAATATCAATGATAAGATTGATGATGATAAATCTTCTATAACAAAAATTCCAAAACATTTAATTCAATCTAAATTTCAAGATATTTTTATAATTGATTCAATTTATTCAGGTATTGGAAGAGATAATAGAGATTTTTATAAAGATATTTTAAAACCTATATTTAAAGATCTTAATATCAATCATAATTATATTAAAACTGAAAATGATCAATCTATAATCAATTTCATTAAAGATCAAATTGTTAAAAATTCAACAATTATTTTATTAAGTGGGGATTCTTCAATTTTTGAAATTGTAAATACTATAGCCAATAATAATTATTTAAAAGAAAAAAATTTCGTTATTAATTTAGGTATTATTCCATTAGGTACTGGGAATTCAATTGCTTATTCTTCTGGAATTTTAAACGAATTTGATGCATTGAAAACTTTATTTAATGATTCTAAAATTTCAAAATTACCAATCTATAAAGTTTCATTTCCAATTGGTAAATCATTTGATATTAATAACAATGTTCAAATAAATTCTTTATATTTTTTAGTTGTTGTTTCTTGGGGGGTTCATGCTGGATTAGTTCATGAATCAGAAAAACCAGAATTGAAAAAATTAGGTGTTGAAAGATTTAAATTAGCATTTAATAATTTAATTTCAAATCCAAATTTACAATACCAAGGTGAATTATATATTGAAGAAGAAGAAGAAGAAAATAACAACAATAAAACCATTTTGGTACCAAATGGTAATAATCTTTATACTACAATTTTATCAGTTCCTTTAGTGGAAAAAACTTATAAATTATCTCCACATTCAAATATAAAAACAAATCAATTACATCTAATTAATATACCTGAATTGGAAACAAGGGATGAATTTGTTAAAATTATCTTTTTACCTTATCAAGATGGTGCTCATATCAACAATAAACATGTTTTATATAAAGATATTGGAAATTCAATTGTTTTGAAAATTCAACAAGATAATGCTAAAATTTGTGTTGATGGTAAAATCATTTCGATTGAAGATTCAAAAGGAGAAGAAGTTAAAGTTGAATTGATTGATCAAGATCAATTTAACATTAATTTAATTGGTATATAATTTTTTTTTGATAAATCAATCTATTAATGAGAAGAATTATTCTGAATCACTCAATACAATTTCTTTAGGTTTCTCTTTTTTATTTATGATTCTATTATTGGATGAATTATCAATTTCTATGTTGCTTACATACAATTTACTTTTTTTTCCATTTTTTGCATTATTGTTAATTTTAGAATTCGATGTAAATGATTTATTTCTCTTTAATCCCCTATTTTTCAAAATTTCATTGAATTCCTCTACAACATCATATCCATTTGATTGAATTTCATGGGATAATATACCCTTTTCAGAAGAATTGGAACTCGGATCAAACCCAATCCCATTTTTAACATCCTTAAATGCTAATTTCATTAAAGCTCGTTGTTCCCCCAGTTCTGCTTCATCCAACTGTCGTTTACCTTTATTCAAAGTTAATTTGTTCAACAATTCATAATCTTTCCTCTTCTTCTCCAATTCTAATTTTTTTTTCGCTAATGATTCTTTATTAACAAAATCTTCATTAAAGAATGCCTTATGTGCCGAACTATTAGTGAAATAAACACCACTTTTGCTGATCCTATCAGTCTTTGGTGCAAAATTATCATCAATAATAATACCCTTTTTGTTACTACTAGAATTATTACCCAATACCATTTGTTGTTTGACACCAAATCTATTGACTGGTGCATGGATCTTATAACTAGATTGAAATTCCATTCTTTTTGCTGCTGTGGATGTAAACTGTTGTTCATTGTGAAACGAACAAAGCGATTCTTTGGATTTATTTATAAAATTTTTACATCGTGTCCCATTTTTAGTAATTTTTGAACAATGGCTAAAATCCTTTGATGTTCCGATTTCTAGAAGACAGTCCATTGTATGATTGATCTTTAGTCCAAATGAATCATTTTCTCTTTTTTTGAAAATTTCTGCGTTTAAAACTGAGATAATATCACCTATTTTCAATTTATTATATTTAGAAATTAATTCTTTCTTGAATATAAATATATCAATAGTAAATTTAAAATCGGTTAAACTCAAAATAACATATCTTGAACCACTAACACCTGTCATCGGTTCTGTTTTATTGTATAAAATTCCCAGTGTACACCAGTTTGAATATTGTGGTTCTTTGAAATCAGGGGGATATACTTTAGCAAAGAGTTTGTTCAGCCTCAACACTTTAACATCGTTGAAAATCTTGTCCACATCTTCATCTTTAAGATATTTCTTGTTAACTCTCAATCCAGAATAGTGTTCAGTTTCATCGACAGCACGCGGTTGTGTAACGATAGATGAGTCAAAAGTATAGACTCTTGCCGCTAATAGCTTTCTTTTACTTTGAATCTCTTCAGCACGCGAAGCTTTTGAGTCTTCCAATTGTTTGATGAAATATGATGTACTATGGTCTTTGTTTGTTGCTATAGATGATTGTGATGAGGAACTTGATCTATTTTCTCTTGCTTTGATTTCGGCTTCTTGAATAGCTATTTTACGTTTAGCCTTTTGTTCTTTTCGAAGCCTGAGAAGTTCTTTTTCTTTTTCTATCTCTTCCTGTTCCCTTTTAAGACGCTCAGCTTTTTGTTGAAGCCCCATTGTTAAGTTGTTAGTATTTTTATCAGGTAGGTGTTTGTATTGTCGTTTTAAAAAGACACACTCACTTAATTCTTCTGCATTCTCATCATCACTGTTATCTGTTAAAGCTCCAAATTCCTCACCTGCATCTTCGAAGAGTTCTCTAGAATCGAAGCTCATTCTTCTAAATATCTGTTGTTTATCTGATTATCAAGTAGAGATAACTTTGATATGAATTCAATAAGCTCATCGCGTTTGTATATATAAATATGTATAAGGATTTACTATGCGCATCAAATGTTTAACGCGAATTTTATTTCTACAAACCAAAAACAAAGAAATTAATCCAAGTAAAAATGTCGTTTTAAATATTTTTTCTTTTTAAATAAATCATAAACCATCAAGCCATATTAATTATGAATTTAACTTTTGATTTTTTTTTCAGGTGAATCGCCCTCATCTTCCGCTGGCCGTTTTTGACTGGTTCCAGCAGCATCATTATTTGTTGATATAGAAGCAGAATTAGCAATATCAGAGGAAGCAGAAGGATTGGCAGCAGTATCTGAAGGATTCGGCTTACTGGTGTTGGTGTTAGTGCTAGTGCTAGTAGCAGCAGGAGCAGTAGTAGCAGTAGTAGGACCATGGTCAGGAGGAGGAGCAACTGAAACCTTTGTGGTATTGGTATCATCACTAGGAACAGAAACGGTAGCCTCTGGAGATTTCAATTTAGCTAGTTCTTTTTCTAATTTCTTCTTTTGTTCTTCTAGCTCTTTCTTTTCTCTGTTTGTTTTCTCAACTTTTCCTTGTAACAACTTGCTACGCATCTGGACTTCTTTCATTGTAGCTGCACGACCTTCATCGAATGATTTCTTTTTAATCTCTGCCAAAAGGGCTTCATCAACCTTACTATTATCAGACTTGGCTTTGTTTTCCAATTCAGCATGTGCTTCGTCATATTTCTTTTTCAATTCCTCTTCAAGTTTAGCAACTCTGGCTTCTGTTACTCGTTGAATTTTTTCCTCTGTTGGTTGTCTTAACCGACTTTTTAACGATTCTAATTCCTTTTCAACTGTATTTTTCAACTCAATATCAAACTCTTTGCGAAGCTTCTCAGCTTGTTCTTTCAATGAGGCATCTTTATTTGAGGCATCTTTATTTGGGGCATCTTTATTTGAGGAGGCATTTAGTTTGGACTTCAGATCTTTAACTTGTTTCGCCAATTCATCTTTTGCTTTATTAGCTTGTTGGACTTGATGTGTCAATTGATCTTTAAACTTTTTAGATTCATCTCTTTGTTTGGATAATTCTTGTTTAGCTTTGATCAATTCAGAGTTGTCAACAGGCGCAGCAGAGGCAGATTTGGTAGAATGGTCTTTGGCAGCTTCTAACTCTTTCTTCAGATTAGTAACATCACGTTCAAGTGACTTAACCTTAGCATCTAGTTCATCTTTAATTTTACTCAAAGCGGTATATTTAGCTTCAGCTTCCTTCAACAAAGAGATTTCTTTAGACTTTTCAGCTAATTGCTTTTCAGCATCCGCTAATTGAGTTTTGACAGTAGTCAGCTCCGTTGATGCGACAGTAGATTTTGATTCTGAATCTTTAGCAGATTTCAGCTGTTCATTTAAATTACTGATTTCTAAAACACTCTTTTCTTTCAGGTCTTTCAATTCCTTCAATTGTTTTTCTGATTCATTGAATTGTGCAGTCAATGTTTTGAATTCAGCTGCTCTTTTATGCAATTTTTCTTGGGCCTCTTTCTTGACACGTTCAAATCTATCACTTATTTCAACGAACTTTTGTTTTCCTTCATCTAATGATTTCGTTGTTTCTTCATTTTTGGATCTAAGCTCATCAACCTCAACTTTCAACTTCGAATGCTCCTGTGGATCAATACGATCATATTTACTCAAAATGTCTTGAGACCTCTGTTTCCAGCGGTCTTTCTCTTCAATAACTAATTTGATTTCTTGACCTTTTGATTGAATTTCTGCCGTTAATTGAACAACTTGTGTTTCCAAAGGTTGAACTTTCGAATAAGCCTCGTCTAATTTAGTCTCGAGCTCCTTAACCCTTGCGACATTTGAATGCAGTTCAGAACGCAAAGTGGTATTACTTTCTCTTAATAAGTTCAATTGTTGAATTTCATTCAATAGGGCTGTGTGCTCTTTTGATAATCTATCACTTTCACTTTGATGAATTTTCAATTTATCTAATTCCAGTTTGACCTTACTGAGCTCATTGTTTGTAATCTCATATTGCTGACGAATACGTTTCAAGTCTCTATCCGTGATATCTAGTTGCGCATCCGATATTTCCTTTTCACGGCGCAGCAATACGATTAACTCTCGTAAATCATCATATGAACTACTGTTGTCGTCTTCTGACAGTTTTAGTTGTGATTTTGAAGATGAAATTTGATTAGTTAACGAGTCAATCTGGTTGTAAAGTAAATGATTCTGTGATGTCAAGTCTTGTACTCTCTCTTTAGCACTTCTTAGCTCTTCTTCTAGGTCGACTCTTTGAGTTCCCCAGCTTTCCTTAGATTGTGCCAATTCATCTTTAGCTCTTTGAGCAGCAGCTGACAAAGCTTGAATTTGAGACTTGAACTCATTTGACTCTTCTCTTAATAATGAAACAGCTTTTGAAACCTCAGCATGTTTTTGTAATTCTTTATCATAGTTTCTTTGCGCTTCATTTGCTATCGCAACCTGCTGTTTATACGATTCTTCAATAACAGAGACTTTGGCGTCGTAATCTTCCTTCAGTTTTGAGCTGTGAACTAATTGTGACTTCAAGAGAGAGATTTGAGATTCAGAGTTTTCTAGATCTTTGCTCAAAGTAGCTTTTGTTTTCGCAAGTTCTTCTGTCAAGGTATTTAACTGAGTCTCCAATAAATTATCTTTTTTAATCAAACCATCTTTTTCAGTCTCCAACTCAGCAATCTTGGTATTGGTGGTTTCTTTGTAAGAGTCAAACGAGCCATTAATGCTATTTAAAGCTTCTTCTGTAGCTGCAGAAATCGATTTAAATTTAATGATTGATTGATTAGCTTCCTCCAATTCTAGTTTGGTATCTTCGAGTTGTTTTTTCAGTTTAAACGCTTCGTTAGAAGACGGGTCGGAATTGATAGATTCCGATGACAGTGTTTGATAACCTTTTAGTTGAGATTCGGTTGATTTTAATTTAGTTGTAAGGAAATCCACTTTCGATTGTAATTGTTCAGCATCACCTTTTTTTACAATCAATTCCTCTCTCGTTGAGCTCAATTCACTTCTGAGTGAATCTATTCTCTCTTGATAAGCGTATGAGTCAGCATCTTTCTTGGATAATACGTCTTTGAGCTCAACAGAGGAATCATTCAATCTGGATCTTACACTGGTTAATTCAAGTTCCAAAGAATGTGTTTGATTCAATAATCTTCTATGGCTATCATTGGCGCTATCTTCCCGCTCTTTCTCTAATGTTTGTACGCTCAATAGTAATGAGTTCAGTCTCGAACGTTCTTGAATTAGCGCTTGATTTTCTTCATTTAACCTTTTTTCGATGGTTTGCCATAAATGCTTTTCAGCTTTTAAGTTTAATGTTTCAGATCGCAAACTTTCGACCAATGATTTTGTTTGAATCAGCTCTTCGGCTGCTTGTTGGGTCCTCAAATCCTGTTTTGTGAGACTTTCTTGTAATAAATCTGATCTCTTTCTTAGTTCATCCAATTCAGATTTTGAATACTTCAGATTTTCCTGCAGTGATTTGTAGCGCTCTTCAATCAGTTCGTTTGAAGATCTTGACCTAGCTAGATTGATTGATAATTCAGATCTTTCACTAGACAAGGAACTTATCTGCTTATTTAATAAAGATATAGTAGTCTCATATTCAACTTTGATTTGTTTCAACTGATCATGCGCCTCTTTTATTTCCCGCTGCGCCTGTTCATATTGTTTCCCTAATGTATCATTATGTTGAGTATTACTTATACTCTGGGATGATAAGTCATCGGTGAGAATATTTCCACTACTGCCTTTATTTGAGGCAATAGCTCTAAATATGTCACGTTCTCTGGTAACAGAATTTAGCTGAGTTTCTGTCGATTTAATTTCATCTTGTAAGCTTAAGATAGCCTCCTTAGCTTCTTCAATGGCATCATTTTCCAAACTTTCTAATTTTGCCTTAGATGTCTTTTCCTCAGCTTCTAACCTAGAACCAAGCTCTCTGGTTATTCTTAACAATTCTTCATTTTTGGCTTGCAATTCAGTGATGTTCCGGAAGGTCACCAATCTTTCACTAATCAATATATCAGTATCCGATTCATTAAGAACCTTATCTCCTTTTGAAATCCTTTCCAGGGCCTGCTTCTCAGCTGGAGTTAATGGGCCATTGGCATCGCCACGTATAGTAACCTGACATATTAATGTTTGAACTTGACGTGCCAAATCAACTTTTTGCTTGTTTAAACTTGCGATTTGGAAAGTATGGTTCTGCAAATCTTTTGTTGATTCATTATACAACTTTTGCAGAGTGTCTTTCTCCTTGGAAGTGTTTTCTAAAATAATCGATAGTTCCGTCAATTCTTCTTGTAAAAACTCAACTTTCTCTTTTCCAGCGTTAATTAATGGGGACTTTCGTTCCAATTCGTCGATAAAAGCATCAATTTGTTGTTGCATGCGTTCTTTCGCACGGCGTTCTAAGATCAACTGCTTTTTTAGCAAGCTATAGTCATGGTACAATTGAGTCAATGAGGTACCTGGGATCTTCGAAGCAATCGTTTTGGCAGAGGGTGACAGTATCGCAGATGAAATGGATGAGTTTGGATCAGAACGTTCAATTGGGACTGATAATTCATCAATAGTACTTTGTAAATGCTCAATTTTGGCTTCTGCTTCCTCAAGTTTCAATTTATATTCATCTATAGTTGTCTGCAGAACTGCTGATTTGTTTCCAATGACCGATTTTGAATTACTGATATAATTTTCCAGCTCCTGAATTTTAGCTTTATTACCTTCTTGAGAACTCTTCAACAAAGAAACTAATCTATCTTTAATTGAAATTTCCTTGAAAAATTCTTCCTTATTTAACGAGATTTCATCTGATAATGTTTTGATCTTGAGCAATGAGTCATCTAATTTTTTGGAAGCCTCGGTGAATCTATCTGATAAATTTTCATGTTTTAAGGTCAAAGATTTAAGTTCATTTACTTTTTGATCAAGTTCTAATTGCAAATTGGTTGTTTCTAATGATTTATCTTTTCTAAATTGTGTATAATCGCTAGTTATCTGATTCAATTCCCCATTCAACCATTCATTATTTTTCTTGACCAAGTCTAGCTGGGTATCTAGCGACTGAATCTTGATTTGAGAATGAATATAGCTCGAATTTGAACTTTGGTTTGATGTCTCTAACTCTAATAAATTCTTTCTCAGCACTGAGTTCTGATTTTGAGATTCATCTAATTCACGGCTTATGGCTGCCAATTCATTATTTTTTTTCTCCAATAAATCAAAAGTCTTTCTTCTCTGTTCTTGGATTTCATTTATTTCAGCCAGACTCTTGCTACTTCTGGAGCTAGTTTCATTGAACCGTGATTCTAACTCAGTTAATCGTGTTTCTGCATCAACTTTGGATCTTTCCAATGAAGTTATTTTTTCTCTCAAATCATTATTTAAAGCCTGCGATTTATTTAGCTGAGATTTAAAAAGATCAATTTTCTTGTTTAATAAATGTGATGTGTTCTCTAAGTTTACTTCGAGTAATATCTTATCTGATTTCAAGTCATTAAACTCAGTCACTTTTTCTTGTAATTTAGCCAGTATAACGGTGTCAATTGAAGCCAAAATATTCGATTCAACATTTAAAAATGATGAGATAGAATTGATATCTGCTTCTTCAGATTGGGCATGAGTTTTTTGTTGTAGATTAGCAAGCTCTGGAATTGAGTTTACAGTTTCTAATTGGTTTGAACCTTCTACTACACCTTCAGAAAAATCTGGCAATTTTTGCTCCTCATTTTCATGCAGTGACTGATCCTGTTCTATTTGAGAAATGATTGGCTCAGTTGACTGCAAAAGTTCGGCAGATTTTTGAGCGATTGGTGTGAATTTCAGATCATGTTTTTGTTCAAACTCTCTTTCAACAACAGAATCATCCTTAGCAACTTCAAAAGGTTCATGTTGTTTGGAAATCTCAAGTGAGCTTTGGCTTCCTAACAAGACATTCGCTGAAGGCCGTGTGACAGGTGATATATTATTTGTACCGGGTACAGATATGTTTGAAGTTTCTGTACCTTGAAGTTGCTGAGCTTGTTGAGCGATTGATGCTAAAAGATTTTCACCATCCTGAACCAGGTGAAATTCAGCTAGCATAGTTTGGTCATTTTCATCCACGGGGATATCTTGTTGATCGTAGTTTTCAATTGCATCATCTATGGTTTCATCATCTTTTTTATCAACCTCTATTCCCGAATTATAATTTTCTTCATAAGAAGTGTCCTGGTGAGCTTCAGAGTTTTCAGGAACATCTTCCAGATTCAAACTCCCATTGTCACTATCAAGCTCTACTATTTCAGAGTCTTGATTTTGGCTGCTAATAACTTCGGGTTGATGTGGTTCCTCACTTGTAAGATTCTCTGTCTCATAGTAGACAGTTTGATCCTCCAAGTTTGCTTTATTCGTTTGGTTCTCGTCTTGCATTCTTTATTTTCAAACCTATTAGCATTAGAGCCTTTGAAGTCCTATGGGTTGAACAAGATTGAGACGATATAAACAGCAATCAGTAAAATTGGGATTAAGAACTGCCCAATTAAATTACAAAAGGATCAAAGATATCACAGTAAAAAATATGAACGGAAGTATCTAAAGACTTAATAAATTGAAATCTTAATTAACAACCATATAATTTACCTTAATTTTAGTTAACCAGCGTTTTTTTTCGAGAGGAACATTAAATCAAAACAAATAGCTCACCCTACCGCAATTCACACATTTTCATTTCGGTGATCATTGCACATGATTGTCATTACCGGAAATTACACAAATCGAAACCTTTAAAAGCCCTAGCCGATAAGTCACATGGTATTCAGAAGGGCAAAATGGAATTCGCGAAAACCCCATTTTTCAATAATTGTTTTTAACATCCAGACAACAAGATGAAGCTTGCGGTGTATCTCAAGATATCCTCTCAAAAGAGTATGCGAGACTGAGCCCATAATTTCTGTTCGCGAATGACTCTCAGAATTCTTTGAGACTGCTAATTCGCTGCTCGGTGTACAAGGCAAAAGTTGAAAAACGTTAACATCTTTCGAACCTTTAACACTAATCATCAGCTTACTGTTATTAATAAAGTATCAACAAAGGTTCATCAAAAATGCAAATGTAAGTCGAATAAAACCACAGAAAGTGAAATGGAGTATCTAGCATATAATCAGAATTTCAAAATTATTAGTGCGTAGTTTTAATGAAAATATATCATGCTTGGAATGCTTAGATCAAAACAGAGGAGTATTTTTATTGAGATGGATCATACGGCTAAAGGTATTTGATTGAAATTTGGTTTAAGAGTTCCCAAAGCTTCCTCCCAAATGGAAAACTACAGTATAACTACATTTTTTTTTTCACCTCAACGGTCTCATTAAAGTAAATTTTTTCATCATACAAGATATCGCAAAACTCCATTTTCTGAGAAAGAAAATATCTAAACATGAAATACTAACTGTTTTTTAATAGTTTCGTTAAAACCTTAACTGGTAAAACCATTACTTTAGAAGTCGAATCATCCGACACTATTGACAATGTTAAATCAAAAATTCAAGACAAAGAAGGTATTCCACCTGATCAACAAAGATTAATTTTTGCTGGTAAACAATTAGAAGATGGTAGAACTTTATCAGACTACAACATTCAAAAAGAATCAACCTTACACTTAGTCTTGAGATTAAGAGGTGGTATTATCGAACCATCCTTAAAAGTTTTAGCTTCAAAATACAACTGTGACAAATCAATTTGCAGAAAATGTTACGCTAGATTACCACCAAGAGCTACCAACTGTCGTAAAAGAAAATGTGGTCACACCAATCAATTACGTCCAAAAAAGAAACTTAAATAGATATTTTCGCCCCTCATTTATTTTATCTATTTTGTTTTATTTTTAAATCTGTATAGGATTTGGTAAAGAAGGAGTAGATGACTTTTTAAGATATTAAAATCCAATAAATGAAATAGTTTTGTACATTGTTACTAACAATCGCAGCGTAGCTCTCGTTTAGTATACCTAAGGGAACAAATCTGCAAACTTTAACTACTGGCTTTTTAGGTTGAAGTACCGAGTGATTTTAAATCTAATATTAATATATTCCGATTAAGCTCTATACAAATATTATAAGCTTTATAAAAGTCTCTATATATATTAATGCATTTGTTCCCTCCTTACCCTTTGATTTTCCTTCTAAAAAAATGTAAAACTTTCGTGACGGTTTGTTTCTCAATAAAACTGACTAATTGGAACTTACATTGTTACCTTCCGGATTCTGACTTTTGAAATGTTCTGGACAAAACTCTCTCAAGATCTTCTTCAATTGAGATCTTCTAATAGGCTTTGATAAAAAGCCAATCATTCCAGCATCAACACACTCTTTAACGTTACTTTCATCAGCAAAAGCAGTTAATGCAACTATTGGCTTCTTGAAACCTAGTTCCTTAATCAACTTAGTGGCTTGCAAACCATCAATCTTTGGCATTTGAACATCCATGAAAATGATGTCGTATTGAACAGGCTCAACAGTCAATGTGTGATCTAGAGATTGTTTGATATAGTCAATAGCTTCTTCACCATTGGCCGCCATCGAGATATTTTTCAAACCTTCAAGACTCAACATTCTTTTTATAACTTCTTGATTAACGATATTATCCTCTGCCACAAGAATCTTAAGCTCCTTTTCGCTGTCATCGCTTTTGGAAGAAAAGTAATCTCCGGTTGAATTAGAAGTAGTACTTTCGGGTACAGTTCCAAGAGTAGTACCTGGCGTCGCAGCTGATTGCACTGAGTATATTGAGTTAGCCTTATTTGCAGTACCAGTTGATTGCAGAATTCTTCTATCGAAATATGAATCGGTTTCTTCTTCAATAATTGGTGTATTGTTACCGGTGCCATTGCCAGTCTTTGGTCCAGAGAAAGAGATTTCAGTGTCTTGCCCAAATTCCTTGATTGGACTTGGGGTATGGCTCTCTTCAGAGAAGGTCGAATTGTTAATGTCACTATCCAGTTTTTCGTCTACTCTCTGATCTTCCTCATCTTCCCCAACCACCTCTGATTGTTCTATTTCTCCGGGTTCAATTATTTTGACTTTTCTGTTTCTTCTGCTATTCATATTGAATTCATCATCATAGAAGCTTTGATCGACATTAACGACCTCTTTAGTTTGCAATAATGGTACTCTGAATATAAACTTTGAGCCCACACCTACGGTAGAGTGTAGTTCCATCACACCATTCATCATTGTAGCCAGCTGTCTACAAATTGAAAGTCCTAATCCAGTACCGCCATACTGTCTAGATAAAGTTTGATCACCTTGAACAAATGGATCGAAGACAGATTGTTGTAATTTTGGATCGATTCCTGGTCCAGTGTCTTCGACAACAAACTCAAAAACCCATACTTTAGGTTCATCTAAAGACTTGGTACTATGTTTGTCATCGGAATTGGTAGATTCAGCATCTGGAACATTCTTCTCATTAGTCGATTGCTTAAATTGATTTTGGAAGAAATTTTCATCATATGAAGAGGTTGAGACTGTGACAATTGATTTCTGATCATCAAATTCATCTGATATTGTTGGTGATGGATCTGAAGACAGAACAGGATCATCATAATGTAATTCACTAGAGTTACCTTGTAAAATAGATACTTTTTCTTCATCATGTTCATTTTCCTTGACAAAAACTTGTTTGTAGTCAAATTCCTTGGACTTAGCTTCATCGTATTCACCAAGTTTGCTTATTACGACGGTTACATGACCATCAACAGGTGTGAATTTTAATGAATTACTAACTAAATTCATAACAACTTGGATTATTCTGTTGGAATCACCAAATAATACCATTTTTCTAATTTCATCAGGCTTCAAGGTAATGGATAAATTAACTTTTTGATCTTTAGCCAGTTTACCAAAAATTGATTTAACTTGTAATGCAACATCTAGACAGTTGAAATCGGAATTTTCTAATTTTGATCTTTTCAATGAATTCTTACTGAATGTTAACAATTCTGTCAAAATATGCAATAGCAATTCCCCTGATCTGAAAATCAATTTCAAACTTTGCTGAATTTTATTATGATCGTTTTCAGCCATTGCAATTGCCGTCATACCTAATATACCATTCAATGGAGTTCTCAACTCATGAGAAATATTAGCAATGAAAACTGTTTTGGCTTCATTGGCAGATTCTGCTTGGATTTTAGCTGTTTCTAATTGTTTGGTACGCGCTTTCACACGATCTTCTAATTGTGAATATTGAATATCTAATTCATCAGTCATTGCATTGAATGTTTCAGTTAATTTAGATAATTCATCGTGAAAAATTCTCGAATATTCAGGCACTCTAGCATTACTTATATATGTCGAATGGTAATGATTAGGAGATGATCCTGTTGACGGTACATAGCTTAATGAATTTGACCATCTATTAACCCCCGTTGTAACTGATCCATTTTCAGTTAGTGCAGGTGAATTATCTGATAAAACAGAAGCCATTGATTGTCTTTCAGATCCCGTTAAATGACTATTCATATCACTGAAATTACCCCCATTACTTCCATTTTTATGATTGTTTTTTTGTAAACCTCTTCCTTGAACAATTAGTTCTGTAGCTTTTTGTAATCGTAAAACAGGTTGAACAGCCCAATGAGCCAATGGAAAAGTTATTATTACAATAAAAGCGGCAATAGCACAACATGAAATAACTGTAATTTTGGTTAATCTATCTTGGGGTTCCATAAATTTAGATCTTGATTGTTCAACAACGGCTGCCCATCGCGTTAGGGAAAAATCAACAGAACAAAACCCTGCAGCAATTGAATCATTGAGTTCATCTTTTGTTTTCAATGAATAACCACTTTGATTATTAACTAATGCTTCTGTAGCTATAGAACTTGTTTTGATCTTAAAAGTTTTATAGTCATAATCAGGATTTGAATATAGAATGTAATTATATGATGTATTGGTTGTTACCGATTTATCTGTAACATTTGTAGCCATGATTCGAACAACTGCATCATCTAAAGCAGTTTCATCTTCCACAATTGCTTGAATACTAGAAGCACTCAATACAACAGTCATATATCCAACTAAATCGGATGAACTATAAAGAATTGATGAAGTTGTCGTAAAAATCGGAAGGGTCATTGACATGACATATCCAGTAATATTAGCAATAGGTCCTGTAAGTATACCATGATTATTTAAATGACTTTGAACTATTCTTGATAGATTATAATCTAATGGATAGAGTTGATTTATAGTTTCTGAAGGAACATAAGAACTTGACCAATTTTGATATGATGTAAAAACTGTATTGAAATGGGTATCATAAAGTCTAGAACCAACGTATGTTGAAGTTGATTGTAAAAATTGTCTAATAGTTTCACCAGCTTCTTGAAAATTAGATACTGATGTATTACCTGCTCTATAAGTAACCAATGAACTTTGAATACTATCTCTTGAAGCTAACCAATATGCTTGATAGTATAAAATATTCAAATTTTGTTCGATTTGTGAAGCTTTCATTTCTGCAACAACTTGAAGCCTTTGACTTCGAACAGTTCTATAATTTTCTGAATAATATACCCCAGTAACAATCGCTAAAATAATAAGACAAAACAATGCAACGAATAGCACTAAAGCAATTAATTGAAGCTTTATACCTATCTTTAAAACACTCGGTCTTCTCATATTTGCATGTCAACGTATTCCTTTATAATTATTATTATTGTTATTTTTTGAGATTAAGATTATTGTGTTATTATCTATGCGAGAAGAAAACACACACACACACACAAACAAACTCTTTGACTTATATTGTACTTCTTTTTTTTCTTTTCTTCCAATATTAATGACCACCTTGATCGGTTGTTTTAATGAGTGAAATTAAATAAAATTAAGTTAAATTAAAATAGAATAGAAACAAATAAAATAAAATCAAGTAAAATAAATAAATATGATGGCTATATTCTAGATTTGAAAAGTATCAAAATTAAAGGTATATCGAAAGGATTAGAAATCCTGTATAACAGTATGGTTGATGTTGGTTGGTTTTATATTTGTACAAGTTAAAATTTTCGTCAATCCGCTTAAATCTTTTATAAATCTCGTTTTACTTAAAAGGTTATATATTATATTTTTAAAATGAAGGATTCTCGATCTCATAATATAAATAAGATGATGATGATTTTTTTTTCTTCTTTCAAGTTAACTAAAAGCAATTGTGAAAAAATCAATAAAATAATATAAGGCAGAATAAATTCACTAGAGACCATATAATTTTAAAAGAAGTTCCAACTAAAAGAATTGCTGTGTAGGTGGAATATATTTAGCTTATAGAAGGAGAGATACAATGGATAGACAGAGTACGTAGTAGGGAGACTTAGCGGTAAGACAGGCAGAGTAGTGAGCTAGCTAGAAAATATATTTATACCACGTAGCGAGCAAAGATTATATAATATTCCATGCAACTGCTTTTATAGTGATCAATATATTCACAACGTAGTTAAATATCTTTAGAGAATTCAACAATCAATTGTCTTTATGACACAAAACTTAACCCTCCCCCCCTAAAGAGTTATCATATTCTTCTTTATGTTACTATTTTTGCAATACATAACAATACTTAAAGATCCAAGATAGTGCAAATTATAAGTTATGTCATTTAGAGATTTGGATGTAGATTTAGAAGCACAGAAACCATTCACTGATTCCCCAGAATTTGATAATTATTCTGATCAAGCATCAAATGTTTTATTAGATATTAATAATGAATTGATAACATTGGAAAAATTTGTAAACAGTTTGAAATCTAAAAAGGAATTATTATCTACTGAACAAATCAATTTGAAATCGATTAAATTGATAGAGACAATAACTACAAATTTCAAAGGGCTTGGTTCATTGGTGAAAGGTTTGAATAATATTGAAGAATTAAATCCAGCTCAACAATTCACTAAAGATCGCATTAATAAAGAATTGAAAAACAATTTGAAAAAATTCCAATCTTTACAAGAAAATTTCAAAATTATAACAGATAGTATTACAGATAGAGCTAAAACTGCATTATTTGATGAACAAGAAGTTTATCAAAATAATTCTCAAGGATTTCAAGATCAAGAACTTATTTTAGAAGAAAATATAATCAATAATGAGGAATTTGTATATCAACAAAACTTAATTAGAGAAAGAGATGAAGAAATAGCTAATATTGAACAAGGTGTTCAAGAATTAAATGAAATATTCCAAGATTTAGGTACAATTGTTCAAGAACAGGGTGGTATGGTTGATAATATTGAATCCAACATCTATAATTTCTCTAGTTCTACAAAGAATGCTGCCAATGAATTGACTAAAGCATTGAATTATCAAAGAAGATCTAAAGGTAGAGGGTTTTGTATTTTGATTTTTTTACTCGTTTTATTATTTATTATTATTTTAGGTATATTTTTATAAATTAATTATTGATTATTATAATTTGAAGTAATACAAGCATGATAAATATTGTTCTGTATTTTTTTTTTTTCTTTTATCTGTATCATTTCAACAAAATTTAGACATTCCATATTTTAATACTTCCATCATCACCACCAGTAATTAAAAATTCTTTGTCTTCACTTATAAACCATTTCACAGTATTAACTTCATATACACCATGTGATAATTCCTTTGTAGCTATTATATTCCAGATATTACTTTGTACTTCTTCATAAATTACTAGTTTACCATCGGAACCAACACTAGCAATTCTTCCAGAATTAGAGCTCCAACTAACCGAGTAAATAGCCCTTGAATGAGAAATTGGTAATTCAGATTGCAATCGCCAAACATTTTCATCATAATCATCGGGTTGATTTTCCCAGATTTTAACAGTACAATCATCACTACAACTGACCAACCTCAATTTTTCTTCAGAAGCCTCAAAATCTGAACACCAAACAGTACCTTTGTGTCCTTTTAACTCTGCAGCACATAACCAATCATCATCATCTTCCTTCCATAATCTTATTGAATCATCATATGATGATGATGCCAATAAATCTAAACTTGGATGCCATACCACATGTTTGACATCTTGTGTATGTTCTTGTAAAACTGATATACATTCAAATTCTTCATTATGGTCATCTGCTTCCCAGATCCAAATTGATTTATCTCTAGAGCATGATGCTAACAAATCTCCATTTGAAGACCAATCCACACATTTGACTTCATTTTCATGACCTTCAATTACTGCCAATAATGACCATTCATCATCATCTGTTCCCCATACTGATATAGTTGAATCAAATGAACCACAAGCTAAAGATGGTCCAAAGTCATTTGTTGGTTTCCAAGATACTGATCTTATACTTCTTTTATGTGTATTGTCTAAATCACTTATTAATTCAAACGTCTTAAGATTGAAGATTTTACAGACTTTATCACTTGATACTGTAGCTAATAAGGGTAGAGTTTTATGGATAGATATTGACCATACTTTATCATTATGTGCAGGTACATTTTTAATCAATTGGATTTCAACAGTCATTGATTTATGGATTGTATGAGTTCTATTATTAGGTGAATTATAAATCTAATCATAGATCTCTATCTAGAGATGATAAGAATGAAATATTTTTTTTTTTTGATGTTCTTTGATTTCACGAATTCTTCAAAACAAAAGAAAAGAAAATAAAGATTGATATCTAATAAGACCACACTAGAATTTATATGAATGAAGCCCCCAAAACTATGATCAAAGCTAATCTACGACATTCGTTCAGAAATTTTTCTAATTTTAATAGATTAAATCAAAACAAAAGTTTAGTTATTCCTGAAGTTAAGCCAAAAGCTACAGCCAATACTTTCCCTGAAATCAAAGAAATAAGGCTAACAGATGGATTGAATGAACAGTACTCGCCAAAGCATAAACCAGATAGAATAAGTTATGAATTCCCGCAAGAACCAAAGCATAAGCCAAACTTAAGATGGAGGAAATACTTTCCTATTTTCGCGTTGGTTGGTGGTGCTTCATGGGCTGCTTACACAATAAACTATTTTATCGATGATATACCTAGTGAATACCTTTCTCTTGATAAATTTATTCCGTTTGTCATTACAAATAAGTTGGATGTCGATCAAGATCACTATTTGATAGAGTTAACACCTAAATATAATAAATGGAAAAAATCAGATAACCAAATTTGGAATGGAAATAAACTATGGAGTGTTGAGATAAAGCAACCTCAAATCATGGTTGTTAGAAAATATACTCCCCTACCCCTAGAAATTCATAAGGACCAAAATGAAATTTTTATAAGAGTTCAAAATGAGGATAATTATCGTGAGGGAAAATTGGTATTGTACATCAAGAAATATCAACAAGGTGAAGTGGCAAGGTGGATATCCCGTAAACCAATTGGCGAAGACTTAGAATTGAGAGGCCCATTTATCGAATATCAGATTCCCCAAACTGTGAACAATAAAGATTATGAAAGACCTATTTTCGAAAATTTACCCAGCGAAGTCCGTCCAGATGATTTAAATAAGCTGAAAATTACCCCAGATAATCTCGCTTTCTTTGCTGCTGGTACTGGTATAACACCAATTTTACAAAGTTTGTTATCAAAAAATCCATATTTTGGATTCACAACAATTTACTATTCAAGAAGAACAACTAGTGAATCAAAACCATTTGATAGGCTATTATACTTCCTGGAAAAACTTGATCGTATTAAATTGGTCAATTTTATAGGTGATGACAAATTGTCTATAGAAGCAATCCCAGACTTTAATCCAATAGACTACAAAGTGAAAACTGAAAAGCTATACGATCAAAAACCTGATGACTCTATAAAATACCCTGTTTTTAAAACAGCTCTCGAGCAAGCTGTTGCCTTCAGAGAAAAAGCCAAAGATTCACCAAGCCTTTCAATTGTATGTGGTCCTGATGCATATATATCACAGATCGCTGGCTATAAACCCTACAACGGTCAAGGAAAGTTAAGTGGTTGGTTAAAGGCTAATGAATGGGATGAAAATCATGTACATAAACTTTAGTGTTAGGAATCTTTATATATATATAAAGATTCATAAGAGACTGAATTCTGTTCGTAGCACCAGCCCAAACACAAGGTTTTTGCTAGAGCTCCCTATGATTACCTTATATATATAAGTTCTTTGCAAAATTGTTGATGGAATTTCTTAAACATTCATCACTGCTTACAAGATACGTATTAAATGCTATTTGTACTTGAAAATATTGGAATCTCATCCTAGAGTTGTACACGGTACGCCAATAAAAGCTAGAAGTATATGTAACAAGACATTATAAAACTAATGGACGTTTCCGCTACAATCTAAAAGATGACAGATATTTAAAGGGGATAACCGCCCAGATACAACAACTTATTTATATACAAAGAAAATTGCTTTAATATTATATACAAATTGAATAGAGGATATAATCAAAATCGGCTCCTTATCTGATCCATAATTACTCTATAATCTTCATTTATGAGTTATAGCTCTTTGATTAAAACAGAGTTCCCAACAGGATCAAACTCGATAAATTCAAAATTATAATCTTCATTAATTAGCTTTATCTTCATTTCATCTCCAATATTTGGTGGAGCTTTATTTGTATCGAACTTTAGTTTACTCATAATACCGAAATTTTTTATAATAGCGAATACGTAACCACCATCAAGAATTTTTGAGCTGATTATCAAGTCTAATTCTTTGATTTCCTTAGTGCCAATTAACCTCTTCAATTTATTAATAGTATAATATGAGGTTGCTTCTAAGTTTGTCTTTCTGATTATATCATTCTTGCTCTCTATGTGTAGCACCATCGACAAAACTTCATTGTTACTAAATGCTAAATTTTCTTCATTCAAAAATGTATGAAACTGGTAATGATTGATCAAATCACCAACACGTCTCAATGGAGAGGTTGATGGTGCGTAGTTGATGCATCCCAACATGAAATGAGACTGATTTGATTTAGCTGAATAATTAGCTGCTGATATAAATTTGAAAAGTTTAACAATCTCTGATAATCTAGGATAATGATCAGATGATAAAGACAATTGGTTCAGTCTATGGAAAATATTTTCATTGAACAGGGGCAGCTTGTGCATAACTTTGTAAACACCCGGAATATTATTTTTCGCTAAATATTCACCGCTAATCCTATTAGCTAATATCATAAATTCACTCACTAAGAGATTTGATTTTGTTGGTTCTTGTTGAGAAATCTCCAAATCATCGTTTTCGGTTGTTTTTAGTTGGACTCCTATGGATTCCCCAAAGATAATCCCACCATTCTTCACTCTCATGAGTCGTAAGGCTTCCCCTACTTTATACATCTCAAATAATTGAGTGAATTCACAATATTCAACATCAGAAGATGGTTTTATTTGTTTATCCAATATTTTATCTACTTTTGAATAGAAGTATCCATGAGGAAATTTGGAAATGTAGGATGCTTCAACTTTTGAAGCACGAAAATCAATTTTACCATCTTTGATATTCAAAGGAACTGAAAATGTGATAGCCCTAGTTTTTCGGCCATTTTTACCTAGCCCTGCAATATCAGAAATCCTCGAAGGAAGCATAGCAGATATTAGCTCTGGCTGATATATAGTAAAACTTCGCTCATAAGAAATATTAAAAAGACTTGAATCTCTTTTGATGAACGAAGAAGGATCAGCAACGTGAATGTAAAGTTTGTAATTCTCTTCATCGATTTTTTCCAACGAGACACCATCATCAATCTCATGAGCCGATTCACTGTCAATACAAAAAACATCTAAATGAGTCAAATCAGTCCTTTTACGAGCTAAATCATAGGAAAAATCTAGCAAGTCTGTAGAATCATAGTACTGCTGCTCTAAATCAGCCTTAGTGGAAACTTGTTTTCCTGGTATGCATAATTTAGTAGAAAAATGAGTTGGGTTCGTACTGTCTTGTTGAATGATTCTGAATTCGACTAATAACTGATAAACAAGACTTCTTGTGACATCTTGATCAGGAAATTGCTTCTTCATTAACAGTGAAACAATCGTCTCTATCTTGGGATCTTTAACGTTTCCAATAGCATATTCCTTTAGGAGATAAAAAATATCAGTATATTTCGGTGGAATAACTGGTAAGTTCTTGCTACCGTAATAGATATCAACAAAGTCACTAAACTCGTCAGCCACACGGTGGTCAAACTTCAACAAATCCGATGTTCCAGCCAGTTTTTTTGTATAATGCAATGGCAATGCTGTGATTGTTAATGGGATTAGTGAGCTTTTTGATGAATAAGAATTTGACCAAAGCATTGATTGCTTTCTTAGCGCCAAAATCACAGCATAAAATTTAACAACACTGAACTCTTCATGCGTAGAAATCTTTCCAATTGATTTCCCTAAAAAAGATTTATCACTAAATTCTTTGCCAATTTTCTCAGCTAGTTGTGTTCGCAAGTTCTCATAAGCATAATCTATAAGGTCAGTGTTTTCTATAGATTCTTTGAATTTCTTCAAATTGATAAAGTCAAGAGCTTTCACCAACACAAAAACAGAAACTTCCTTTGGGCCTGAATCGTTCTGAATCAATTTATGTATGATCTCCAACTTCCGAGAAATTTCCTGTAAAATTTTCCATGCCTCATTTGTAATGTCTAATACCGGCTTCATTATAAAAGATCTAGCATTTGGATTTACTGCATATTTGGTAAACCCCGATGAATCTGGTTTGATGCTACCATAATCTTCTGCATCTTCGCCTTCAGGAACTTTATATATTAGATTCTGTAATCTGTCCTTTGGAATAAATTGTGGAATTCTAAATTTGAAGTGAGACTTTTCTAAATAAGATAGCTCACCTAATCTGTTCATAACAGTATACCGTGGGTCATCTTCTTTCGATGGCAGTTCAACTATGAGAGCCAGACCTGATTGATTCAATGATGTAGATAGTTCAACAACATCTCCAAGATCTAATGGTGAAAAAAACTCATTAATAGCCAAATTAGTTGGTATTTGGTCCAGACTTTCTTTCAATACTTGAAATGTCCTCTTCGTTGGGTCTATAGTCATAGTTTCACTGATGGATTTCGTAATTTTGTTTTTCCACTTAAGGCTCGGTTTTATGAATCTTTGATGATACCTCCGGTCTGCTTCTTCTTCTATTTCATCTAATGTCTTGACTTCGACATTACCTCTGAGTTCCGCTAACACTTGCTTCCTCTTTTTGAAGTTCTTTCTAATTGAGCTGATCACATCTTGAAGTTCTTTTTCATCTTTCTCCTGGTTTGTATGGGGTTGAGATTTTTCAGAATATCTCCGTATCAGAAGAACTTCTTTTTTGAAATCGTTTCTCACCAAACGAAGCATCCAAAAGCCACTGGATTCAGTGATGTTTGAAAGTGTATACTCTGATATACCTTCACAACAAATGTAAAAAGTTTCAAATCTGAAAATTAGGGACACACCGAGATGCACCCTCGGACTTTCTCCAAAATGTCACGTTTCAATTCTCGGATTAAGCAGAAGATCAATGTCCATGATGTTGCACTAATGAGAGTATCTTAGCAGTTGAATATGTGTGAGGTACCTTGCAGCTTAGGAATATCTTTTGAGGTATTATAGTTCAATAGAAATAACATTAGATGAATCACTCAAAGTTTCGGTTTTCTGTGCGATTTCAATCCACTGTCAGGAACATAGACTTCAATCCCGAGAGTTTAAGCCTGACTCCTAGATCTACAGTCTTTAGTCTAATTCAACCAACTGGTAGATTTCACTTAGGAAACTACTTAGGTGCTGTCAGAAATTGGAAGGATATAGTCGAATACGCACCAGAACCAACAAGATTGATTTTTGGTGTTGCTGATTTACATGCTATAACAATCCCAAAGAATGCTAAAGAATTGAGAGATAACAGATTTGAAGCAATTGCTAGCTTGTTGTCAACAGGTATAGATACTGAAAAAGCAGTTCTTTACCACCAGAGTGCAGTACATGAGCATGCTGAACTGAGCTGGATTCTTTCATGCTTAGTGAGTATGGGAAATTTGAATAGAATGACACAGTGGAAATCAAAATCCAGTAATGTTGGACAGAACGCAAGTTTGGGTCTATATTCTTATCCAGTTTTGCAAGCTGCCGACATCTTACTTTACAAATCCAACTTTGTTCCTGTAGGTGATGACCAATCTCAACATTTAGAACTATCTAGGACCATAGCTGAAAGCTTCAACAGAACATTTGGTAAAACCTTTCCATTGCCAAATACCATTTTAGCACCAACTAGGAAAATTTTAAGTTTGAAGAATCCAGAGAAAAAAATGTCCAAATCTGACCCAGCTCAAAACAGTTGTTTATATATCACTGATGAACCAGATATTATTTCGAAAAAAATTAAGAAAGCCGTTACGGATTCAATCTCTCATGAATTTAAATATGATCCAGAAAAAAGGCCAGGAGTTTCCAATTTGATCAATATAGTAAGCGGAATTCAGAAAAAAAAAATCAAGGACATTGAACAAGAAATCTCTGCTTTCAAAGATCACAAACAATTTAAAGATTATGTGACTGATATAATCATAGAAGAATTAAAACCATCGAGGTTAAAATTCAATGAGTTACTAAGCAACAAAGATTACTTATACCAGGCTGTTGAAAAGGGAAATGAAAAAGCACGAGTGGTTGCTCAGCAGACTATCAAAGAAGTCAAACAAAAGGTAGGTTTGGAATAAAATCCGGAAGCTTCCAATTCCAGGAAAATGTAAATAAATTCGAATAACATAAGCACCATTTGTACAGTTGTGTATCTATATATTATAAAATTACTTGATCTAGAATTCCCAGCAGCGTAGCATAGTCGATTAAAACCCTTTGGACTGATCTTATTTTTGCACAAGCAAAGATAATTTCTTTGAGAACATCATGATTTTTCAATGTTTGAATCTTGAATTCTTCATAATATAAATTTTGGAATATTTCCACCAACTTTGATTTAAGGTCCATTTCGCTTATTCTTTTGCAATATACAATTAACAAATTTTTGAAATCAGTGATATTTTCAAGCTTCAAATTAATCATCATTTTATTTTCCAAATGCGCTAGAGAAATTATCTTCTCTAGGTTTTCATAGCCCTCTTTCATCAACATAGTCTTGGAAATTTGTTGCAAGAACTTACCACGCCCTCTTCTGACTATTTCGTCATTGGTTTTTTTTTGAAGAATAGAAATAACGTCATTGCTATCATACGCAGTGGATCTTGCATCCCAATACTGTGAGCCAAATGCCCACCATGAATCACTGACAACATTCCATACTTCCATATCTTTATCGTACAAATAACCATTGCCATTAGATAACGTAACAATTGGGATACCATTGTTTGTAACGCTCACCATTGTTAAATTTTCAGCTCTTGTCAGTAATTCTGGATTTGATCGTGACAATAATGGATAGAGTGAGGTTGGTTCAAATACGGCTTTTTGCTTCAAAATATCCCAAACATAAATTTCACCAATAGAGGTGGCGGCCAATAAAAATTTACCTTTGCTTTCTAAGAAACTTAAGGGGGTACCTAAGGTTATTGCTGGAAATATTTTTCTGCCTGAATTGCTGTATACATATAAAGTTCCGTCAGCAGTTGATATTGCCCAGAAGTTACCTTCACCACCAGCCGCCAATGAAATTAATTTTGGAACGTAGTCAAATATAATTCTTGATTCATTCTTTTGTAACGATACACGTGAAGGTTTTTCAACGTTTCCAGAACCATTATTTATCTGAAGTGACAGTGAGTCATCATTCGGGGATTGTAAAATAAAAGATGATCTTATTTTTGGAACAGAGATTCTTACTCTAGAAAAAGATGTCAATGGATTGATAGCAATAGAACCTATGAACTCAACAGGTTCAAATTCTCTTCTTCTCTTTATAGAATTTTCTGAATCACTTTGAAACTCTTCCTTTCTCTTTAGATCTTTTGGAACTGAATATGAAGGCTGATTGAATTCCATCACTTTATTACCTTGATTAATAGAGTTTGAAGTATTTGATATTATATTGGTGTTTGTATCAGTTGATGTACCACCAAAGGAAGAAACTAGTGTCGGTGCAACTCTTTTTTTACCATTTTTCATTATTACTTTGGCCAACCCGGAATTTGGTGGTGTAGACTTTGAAATTGAAGGAGATAAGGATCGTTGAGAGTGTTCTACTTCCTTAGAAGGAATTTTCGTCAAGTCATTTTGAGATGATTCGGTTTTGTTTTCAGGTTTCTCCTTTAATGACGGTGATTCTAAGAGTATTTGTTTATTACTTGATTGATTCTTTTGTTTGTTTCCTTCATAAACGATACGGTTTGAGTCAGAATTGGATTGGTTTGATTCAGCTATCAATTTTTGTTTTTTCAATGGTTCAGGTATCTTTAATGATTTTTGTATCTCATGACACTCGTGGTTTGATAATCTTTGGCCCAATTCAGCCTCCTCAAATGCAAAAACAATTATAGACTCGGAAGCAACAAAGAGAGTTAAACCATTTTCGCTCCATAGTAAGTCTGTTATACTTTTTCTTGAAACATTTGATGCGACAAATGGTGGCCTTTGAAAACTTGTGTTCCATACTGTAATTGATTTATCGACTCCAGCAGATGCAATGATATTGATATGATTGGAATTACTTGAAGATTTATATGTGATAGGTGAAAATCTTATAACATTTGCGTTATGACCTATGAGTTGATAATCCAGTTTCCAATTCAATCTATCGAAAATCCCGATACTATAAGTGTTTGAGCCAGATGTTGCTTGTATTGAAGAATTGTTTGGTAAAGCATAACGATCACCTAGGGGTGACCAAGATGTTCTGCATACATCCTGTATGCTTGATAGACTATTATTCGAATTCTCTTGTATTTTAGAGTAAATTTTATCACTTTCATTATCTATTTGGATTTCGTAAACTGATGTTACTTTGTCCAGACCAACAACCAATAAGTAATGATTTGTTGGATCAATGGAAATAGATTTGATTTCTGAATTGAAGAGAATTTCATGAATTTGAGATTCAGTTTCAATATTGACTATTATTATTTTTTCTTGGGTTGCAATAAATAAGAAATTTTTAAGAAGTTGTAAATCATTCACTTCATTCTTGCAATGCAATAACTCTTTGGATTCATACGTGTCTATATCGATTAAAAGTACTCTACCATTAACATCACTGGTAATACAATGCGTTTCATCATAAAATTTCACACAGGTCATTCCATAATCATTGAATTTATCTATCACTTTCAGTGGTCGATAAAGCTCTTTGATATCTTTTGACGAAGGAATCGCAGTATTTGCAATTCTTGTCAATGTGGACTTGTCCCAGATTACCAATACACCATCAGCACTAGCTGTTATTAAATGCTTCTTCGTTGAATCTATTGATGTTATCAAAAGCTTATGGAACCCATTTGGGACTTTCAAAACCCTCATATTGAATTCCAGGTTAGCAGGCTCGGCCAATTGATCAATCAAGATTAGGAAAATTTGATCTTTATTAGATAGAGCAAACTATATATTATTTATCCCGAGGATATTTATTCGGTAAAATTTATCGATGTATTAACTAACACTAACAAAAAAGTAAACCTGTGAGACACTTATAATATTATATAGCTAGAAGTACATAACATCAAAATATTAATGATATAATAAATTTAATATACTACAGCTGCAGCTGAATATTAATATCAATATTGGATTAACGCGCTTGGGTCTGATTACATAATTCTGGAATATTTTGGGCCGTACTATAAGCGCCTAATTGATCAACGCGGTCATATATATTGTAAATTTAATCGACTACTCATAAGATCTCTAAGCTATAATTATAAAAGCACCGAGTTAATAGTCATAATAATTAAATAATTATAAGTGATTCCCATTATATTTATCGACGGAAAGAGTGATTATTTTTGCAGGTATAATAATTAGAGCTCTGAGCATCGAACCTTTCGATCAAATTGCAATTTGTAATCTGTAGACTGTAATTAATATATAATATATTGATAGAAGATTGGCTTATGCCCAATTAGCCAAGTTTAACTTTGACTTTGGCAGTCTGATTGAGTCTCTGATTCATAACGTCTTTATCATTATAACTGAATTAAAATCAATACTCTGTACTTTCCAACGAGGCACATGGTACCTACTACCGTGTACGTGCTACGATGTTACCCACTTATTTCTAGATCTTGGTAACATTTGATATTTCATGGTATTGATATTATCTTTCCATCGATTTATTCCCAATGGCATAGTTCAGTATGGATTTCAATTCATTATAATGGATATCCAATAGTAGTAATAATAATTGAATAATAATCATTGAATAATAATAATATCCCTTATATCTTATCAGTGTTCCCTGGTGTTCGGATTTCTTACCAGATTTTTGGCCTTGGAGAGAGGAAAAAAACTTCATCAAATTTTAGGGAATCAAAATAGGCCGTAGTTTGGGCCCTCATGGTGAAACTGAAGTAATTTATAGAATTGAACATTATAGATCTAATTGATTATTTTTTTACGCATATTTTGCAGTAGCTTGGTTATCATATTCCAAGAAATTTAATTGAGTTAAAGAGACGAAAATGTCTAAAGAAGAGGAAGAAGAAGAATACACATCTGATTCAGGTTCAGAATTCAGTGAATATTGGGTTGATTGGTTTTTAGGTACCAAAGGTAACGAATATTTTTGCGAGATAGATCAAGAATATATAACAGATAAGTTTAATTTAACAGGTCTATCATCTGAAGTTGAAAGAATTCCACAATCTGTTGATTTGATAACGGATAATCTAAAAATTGAAGACATCAGTAATGATCTAAGAGATCATCTAGAATATAATGCAAGAATATTGTATGGATTGGTGCATCAAAGATATATAATAACTTCCAGAGGACTGGTTAAAATGCAAGAGAAATATAAAAAGGCAGACTTTGGTTACTGTTCGAGAGTTTTTTGTCAATTACAACATTTGTTACCAATAGGACTGAGTGATCATCTAGGGGTTAGCAGTGTCAAATTATATTGCCCTAAATGTGAAGATATATATAACCCGAAATCATCAAGACATTCAGTTATAGATGGTGCTTATTTTGGGACTAGTTTCCCTGGAATTTTTTTGCAATCTTACCCTGGATCAGTGCCAATTCATCCCACACAAAGATATATTCCTAAGGTTTTTGGTTTCAATTTATATGAACATGGTAAAATTGCAAGATGGCAAGAGTTACAAAGGCTGAAGTTGGTGGAGAGATTGGCTGGAAGAGGCATTGAGTTGAGAAATAAACCAAATGGCTATATAGTAAATAAAAGAAATAATAATGAGGATGATGAAGATAATGAAGATGATGAAAATACTGATGTTCAAATCAAAGATGTTTAATAATGGTTATCAGAAATAAAAAAATAAATAGAAACACTATAATATATCCAATTAATTATCAGCACTGAATTACTACTAATTATTATTGTGATAATAAAAGAAGCAGAAAAATATCGTTATATATTATTTAAACTATTTTACTGCAACCCGTATAATTCTTAAAATATTACAGGATATCCCTTGACCCCATGCAACGAATATTTTAAAATTAATTAAATAATTATTTTTAATTATTGAATAATGGAATTATATAACTAATGATGAAATTGATGTTGAAATTAATGAATAGAAAAAAACCAAAAAAATATCTTTTAAACCTGCCTGTCCATTGGCCCCCATTGGACTTCCCATGTGTTGGATTTTTGTCCTTGTGTAATATATTATAAATATCCCCCCAAAAATAAACATTTTTTGAATAATCATAATGATTGACTCTTGTATTGACTTAAAAATACCACAATAATGAGCTATTATTTGCAAAAGCCGTTGTATTAGAAACGTAAGAATCCCAACTTTTAATCACCTTTTTGGAATGTTCCACGATTGAATTAACTACCTTACTGATCGAATTTTTCAATGCAATAGCTTCAGTCTTTATGATTTCTTCAGCTTTTGAGCGCTTAATTATGATCTCATAATGATCTTTGGGATTGCTTTTTGTTGTAAGATTTTTGAAATACGAAATCGAATAAGCCGATAAAAATCCAACACCAATTCCAATTGATAAAAATAATCCAAAATTTATGATTTTCTTAAATTTTGACCCATGCTTTGAAGATTTCCTTCTCCTTTTGATTGATTTTGATATCTGATGCTTAACTATTATTGACTTACCACCTATTGGTATCAACTCATTTTGGTTTAGAGGCAATTCAATGGTACAGTTTTCATTATCTGAAAGATTGATGTAATTTTTATCGGTATCATCATGATCAATGCAATGATCATAATTATAAGAAAATGGTAGATTATCAATTTCTTCCGTTTCTGATGCAGCGGTTAAAATGGTAGAGAGTGTCATGTTAATATGAAATTTATCGCTATAATTTATAGGATGGCACAAAATGTTAAACTTGGATAGCAATTGGGAAATAATTTTAAAATGGATATTTTTGTAAAATGGAATAATTACGACATTCTGATTTGTTTCGTATAGATTATTTAGTTGATTGAGTATGTTACCAATTTTTTGTAGACCATTAAATACAATTAATACTATGTCACTTGAGTATGAGGAATTGAGAGTGAAATTTCCCTGAATTCTTGAGGATAAACATTGGTAAATCTGCGCTCTTTTGTATCCTATGATCAAAATTTTTTCATCGTCATTCCCATAAAATTTAGTAGTAGATAAATCAGGTAATACGAATTGATCACCATTAATTAGTCTCTGGGAATGTTGTTGCCTTTGATGTTGTTCTTTCTGATCCTGAAGGTGATAATGGTGATTATGATGGTGGCCATCGTGATGGTGGAATTGAGGCGATGCCTCCATGTCAGGAGATGAAGATAAAACAGAAGAATTAGGTCTTGAATTAACAGGATATATATTGGAATAATCAGTATTATTAATGTCTAACCATGAATTAACATTAAATTTGGTATGTGATGTCAAATGTTGTGGCGCTGTCTGGTTTGATGTCAAGATTGTTTCATCCAACTCTTCTGAAGAATCTTGAATATTATGATTCAATACATCAAGTATTGAATTATGAGGCGATAATATACCCTTAGTTAGAGTTTTCTCTGGAGGTGGTTGCTTCAAGAAACTATTTTCAGTCATTAGCTTGATATTTGCTATACCAATTATTTATTATTCTTTACTAAACCTGTCTATATAGAATACAGAACTGTATTATATATATATATGTTATATTATTATATGAGTTTTGAGATTTAATCAGAAAAGGTGTCAATCAAAAAAAAAAGAGGAGAGGCTCCATCAGCAGTTGAGTACTAAGCAGCGAGCAGCTTAGTTGCAGGGTAGCAGCAGCAGCAGCTATATAAAATATACTGATAAGCTGATCGATTGCACATCAGTTCCAGACCTAATTCGTGAAAGTCATGTGACTGAGAGAGGGGAAATTTACGTAAAATTACATAAGCAAAATTGACCTTGTCTTACGGATATGAATGGAGCCCTGATCCAAGCTCATCTCGTTGAAGTTTTTTTTTTTTTCTCCAGCCTTAACAAAAAATTTTATAGTGAGAAAAAAAAAAGTGCCAATACTAAAACTATTTCCTATTCAATTACAGTATAATAGTTTTTCCTTATAATATAGGTTGTGATTTACAATATAAAAGATGAGTGAAGTTGAAAAACCAGTTGAATCTGTTGAAAAAGTTGAGGAAAAAGTTGAAGAGCCTGTTGAAAAGCAAGTTGAATCAACTGGCGAACCAAAAGCTGAAGAATCCAAGGAAGAATCCAAAGAAGAATCCAAAGAAGAATCCAAAGAAGAATCCAAAGAAGAAGAACAAAAGTTCACTGCAGAAGATGTTATCAGACAAGTTGAATTTTATTTCAGTGATACTAATTTACCAAAAGATAAATTTTTATGGAGAACTGTTCAATCCAATGAGCAAGGTTGGGTTTCAATAAATACAATTGCTAGTTTCAATAGAATGAAAAAATTTAGACCAATTTCATTTGTTACTGAATCATTAAGAAAATCTGAACTTTTAGAAGTCAGTGAAAATGGTGAACTTTTGAAAAGAAAACAACCAATTTTAGAACCAAAAGAAACTGATAAACAATTAAGATTTCAAAAATCAGTGTATGTTAAAGGATTTGGCGAAGAAACTGAATCAATTCAAGAAGATATTGAAAAATGGTTTAGTGAATTTGGTTATAAAATTAATGAAGTCAGGTTAAGAAGAGATGATAATAAAAAATTCAAATCAAGTGTGTTTGTTGAATTCGATACTTTAGAAGATTCCCAAAAATTCTTAGAAATTTCTCCAAAACCAAAATATAACGAAAACGAATTATTAATTTTATCGAAACCAGCTTATGTCGAAATGAAAGCACAAAACTCAAACTTTGGTGGGGATAAAAACCATCATAAAAGATCAAACAACTTCAAAAAAAGAAAATTCAATGGATTCAAACAAGGTAACAAACGTCAAAGAAAAGATTAAGCTCTCTATCTAGTTTAATTTTAAAGCATGGGTTTTGCTTAGAAAAATCTCTGTACATTAAAACTAATTAATACATGTAACTAAGTGTAAAATAAATAATTTCTAAAAAAAATCATAAATTAAACAATATTTTAAAATGAAAAAAAAATAAAGAAATAAAGAACGTCTTGGAATGAATTGAAAAAAGTGAATCATGATATCGATGATAGAAGAAAATTTGAATTAATTTTTGCGGCGTAGTATACTGTAAAATTAACAACGTTGAAATGTATAAGTCATGTCAAAATAAGTCGTGATCAAAAAGAAAATGAAGTGAATTGAATAACTATTTGCATGAATGAATATCAAAAGTAATATGAAATATCAATATATTGTTTAAGAAATAAATAAAGAAATAAATAAAGAAATAAATAAAGAAATAAATAAAGACATAATCGAAAAAATAAATAAATAAAGAACAATTTAATTCGGTCAACTGATACTGACTTGACTCAACTAAAATATTCCGGAAATTTTTGTCTGTACAGCTGATGTAATGCATTTCAACTTGAAGTTGTTGTTAAAGTGGAAACTGTACCTGAATGTTGTTCGGTTGGTTTCACCAAAGTTGGGGTTCTTGACAGGAGTTTTACGCTTGGGTTGTACCAACCGCCATTCTCACTTGGAAATGGAGCAGGAGAAGCCCAATTAATAGCAGATGTCCAAGAATATGACCACCCTGGAGTAATTGTTGATGATTGATCCATTGTGGTTCTTATAGAAGTATAATAAGTTACAGCTGAAGTGGGATACTTTCTTGTCCAATCTGATTTACCTTTGGTAACTTTTGTTCCAGGTTGTAATTGCATTGGAGCGTATCTAGTATACCCAGTTTGGGAAGTATATGGGATAGAAAAACTTGCTGAATTGATCGAAATAACCGTTGCACCAGTGGATAATGAAGTTTGTGCATCAGGTGGGTTTGATACTAAGCCAACAGTTGGTTGATAACTACCAGTCATATCAGTTAAGGTAAATCTCTTGGTATAATGAATGGTAAACCCTTCTGATGTGACAGCATAAACTTGAATATAATAATCACCATCTGCACCTTCAGATGCGTCAATATTAAATGTATATTGAAATTTACCATTCAATTCCGAGGCTTCAACTTTGACAACACTATCTTTAAAGGCATAAATATCAGAATTTGGACCCGTACATAGAGTAAACGTATATGAAGTTATATCCCCTAAAGCTGGGCTTGCATTCGATTCTATCCAAGCGATTCCAATAGATACTGATCCAGAAGATGCAGAATAAGTTTGATCCGATAAAGGTTTAGATATAGCAACATCACCGAGTGCATATTTAGAAACAAATGATAGTAACAATAAAAGAGTGTTGAATAATATTGTATTAGGCTGCATAGCGGTTGTAATATAAACCAATGAGTATTTAAAAATTCCCTACACAAAAGATACAATGGGAACAAAATTAAATTGAGTACACTCTAGTCTTTTCGAAATATATGAAGGATATGTTGTTTTGAAAAATATTTAGCAAGAGATGTGGATCTTTTTAAAATGGAAAGAAAGTTAGCATAATCATTGGGAAACTAGCGCATGTTTAACATAAAAAGAGATGAATAAAAAAACCATGTACTTCCTAATTTGGTACTTCAGGTTTTGTTTGGTGGGGACGCATGAGAGGTAAGATTTGCAGTAAAACTGCAGAATCTCCGGTTTTGTGAATAAAACAATTCTGCGCAAGCGAATTTCTGCAAGTAAAAAAAATTTATAATTAACGCACGTCGAAAATCTTTTAATCCCCAGTGCCGGTCAAGCAGCTCGAATAACAATATAACTTCCAAGCTAAGTTTTCCCCATAAATTTATTTTTGTCCGAGCATTGTTGAATCCGCCTAATCTTATACCATTTATGAATATAAGTATCAAATATTAAAGTAGATGAATTGTAAACTGTACTGGAAGGCGAATCATAATTTATATATGTATAACGACGTCAATACAATATAATTATTTAATTATATTAATTAATAGTAAATCACTCTATTCTAATAACAGCATAATTTGAGACTTGCATATATAATATTCATTAATGATTTATCATATATTTAAATCTTAATGTTGATGTCAATGGCATTATGAATATATTCTTTAAATATCAATTATAATTTATAATATATTAGTTAACTGGTCAATATAGTCTTGTAAGGAACCTCTTGAATATAAGCAATAACAAGTACCTGTGTACTCTCTATTAGTTCAATTTTAATTTATCGCATGCACAAAATTTACTACTATATTAGTTGGAACTTGGAACTGACCCGCCTAATATAATTATTGTGATCCTATAATTCCAATTAATTATTATAGTAATTATAACATGAGGACGTAGATGGCATCCCATAAAATGATATTACAAATATCTAATTCATGTTATCAATGAACACATTGAACTAGCTGTGCATTGATTTGTGTAAAATTTTTCAAATTAGTTAATTAATTATAATCTATACAGATACCTGTGAATCAACTTATTCCAAATTCTACGTAATTGTTCTAATGTTTTAGAAAGAAACCATAAAGATATTGAATATTAATTTAGTTCAGAAGTCAAAAATTGGCGTCAGACGTATAATAAAACACTGACATATATTGGTCAAAACTGCAATATAATAAATATTTCCAAGATATATTATATAGTCCCGAAAATCTCAAACTTTGAGTGTTATATTTAGAGCACCGTAGACGTAGTTCCTCTTCAAATCTTTCACTTTGGGAAGTAAATGCATATGTTTTTTTTTTTTTATACTGTAAACATATATTATATTTTTCTAAACTATATAAATTCCTCTGCTACCATATGAAATTAAAAATTATAACTTCTATCACAATAGACCAAATAAATAACTAAAAGAGGAATCTATCCAAAAAAAATTTAGGATTAATATTTATGCTTGGGGTTTGGAAAAACAATAGAGAGTAGCAGAGGAATTTATATAGTTTAGAAAAATATAATATATATATGTTTACAGTATTAAAAAAAACAAAATCTACGCCGTCGTGGCCGATATACTCGAGTACATATAATAATTAAATATCGGCGACTATAAGGATCTCCATGCTGTTGCCTCAGTTATAAACAGTGAAATATTATGTGACAATTTGGGATTTCTCAGGATCTCATGAGGATACTAATATATGTGGCTTCTCATGGTGATTGAAGTAATTTTACAATTCTAATTAACTTGATCCCTAACGTACTCTCATTCTTTGATACATGATTTTTTATAGATATATCAAGGATTATTATATTCCAACCTTTATAAGAAATTATGTCAGTAAATCAAGTATCATTAACTTCGTTCAATTCTAATCACAAACTTTACGATCAAGTGAGACCATCATTCCAAGAATCAATTGCAAACAAATTCTTTCAAGATTTAGATCTGGATAAATCTAATAAGGTGATTGAACTAGCTGCTGGTACAGGAAAATTCACTAAAAATTTGGTTGAATATCAAAAACATTCAGAATTTGAACTTTTTATCGTTGAACCATCAAGTGGTATGCTTACCACTTTCAAAGAAAACTATCCAGAGTTGAAAACATATGAAAACTCGAGTTATGATTTACCTTTCGAAGATAATTCAATTGATTTGATCATAGCTGCGCAAGCTTTCCATTGGTTTGCTGATGAAAAATCATTAAAGGAATTCAAAAGAGTTCTCAAACCAAATGGGAAATTAGGTTTAATTTGGAATTTCAGTTCATTTCAACCAGAAAACAACAAAAATCTACTAGATTTGAAAATTAATACAGATAAAATAGATAGCAAATATTGGGATAAAATCAATGAACAAGTTAGTGATTACGATGGCGAGGTTCCACAATATAGAAAAGCAGAATGGAGAAAAGTTTTCAAACAATCAAACTATTTTGACTATTCCTCTGCTAAAGATGGCTATGAAATCTTTCAATTAGATTTTCCTATTTCTCAAACTTTTGATTCTTGGTTATCAAGAAGTTATATCACTGCTTTACCAAATTCGGAGAAGGAGAAATTGAAATCTAAACTATCTAACGTTGTTACAACCTTCCCTGATGAAGCTTATACTGATTCTACAAAAGAATTTCTTAAAACAAATTACGGTACACATTATTTTGTTATAAATGTCAATAAATAAAAACTCTAAATTTATACAACTTTAACTAAATTTTCATAAATCATTAAAATAAAATCAAATGTAGTGAAAAACACAAAATCATTCTTCGCCAATTTAGGTATTTTTTTAAAGTTCAATTTCCCGGATGATTGGATTGTCAACAGATCTGTTTTCAATCTACTTATTTCTAATCTGTTGAAATTTAAAGTCGTTGATAATTCTAAATACTTGAAAATCCCTGAAGCAACCTCATCGTCATGCCCATCTTCTGAATTCTTGAACTTTTGTAATTCTATATTTTTAATCTCCACACTAATTGTATTCAAGGAACCATTTTGTGTAAATGATGTATCAAAATCGATTTCTATGTCACCCAATTCTTGAAGATCGTTAATATTTCTTATTAGATATTTAAAGATTTGTATTGAGAAGGAGGAATTGAATGTGAGACTTTTTATTATCAAACCCTGATTACTCTTGAGCCAATGTAAAAATAACTTGTTCAGTTTGGTGATAGATTTACTCATTATCAGAGTATTGTAACCCTTGTCCAACCCTGACGACCTTGTGGAAATAAACGTAATTGACTGCTTTCGAAGGACGCTTTCTGGGAATTGAATTATTATATTTTCTAATATGTATTCCTTACCATCAATCTCTTTTTTTTCCAAGTCATAGTGTATCTTTGTCAAATGAATTAATTCTTCGTTAGAGAATTCTATCAACTTCGCTGCAACCACTAAGTCATCCTCCTGCAGTTCTGACAATACAGAAACTACGAGCAATTTGATTTCATTTTGGATAATGTCCTTGTTAAAGTTGATTCCTGTTGTAGTTGTAGACTTGAATAGTTTCAAATTATTTTCGATTCTAATCATGGTTTGAAAGATTTTTTTCATACGATCTTGTTTTTTCAAAGGCTTGAAGCCTATAGCTTCTTTTGTTTACTAAATCATGATTAGGAAATTTAATTTGTCGTGAATTTCAAAATTAGACATGGAGATCCGAGAATCTTGAAGAAAGTAATCACTATACACAAGACCTATGACCTATGGCACAACATCAATTACTCGAAACTAGAGTACACCATAACAAATTAATGAAATGAGCTGGTGGGATAATAACAAAGAATCAGTATACAAAGGTTTGGGAACTGCTGGCAAATATACATACCGTGGTGCTAAAGCAGTCGGAAAGACTGGCTACTCAGCCTATCAGAATCATAAGTCCAACGCAAGAGGTTCAACTTCCACACAAAGCTCAAAACGAGAGTCAGTCACAGAAGAAAATGTAAGAAGCGTAGAAACTCTTGCTGATGTGAGTCACCTACCACCACCACCACTGAAACCAGGTCAGATGCAATATACAAGCTCAAAACATAGTACATCAAATGGTGGGAGCTCATTCTTGATCCTTGGTAAAGAAGAACCTTTATCACAAGGATATTTCGAGCACCCGAAGGAAGAAACTATCCAACAACCACGACAAATTAATGAGCTGATTCCAACTAAAGCTGAATATTATCAACAAACTGTACTTCAAAAACCTCAGATTCAATATCAGTACTCTCAACAGTCTGTCGTGGCTCCAACGCCAGATGCAGTTCACCAAGCTGGGGTAATTCAACAACCAGTAAAAGCACAAACTGCTCAGCTTGAGTCAACAGGAGCTTTTCAAGAATCACGGGCTACAGCTGCTCCCCCTCAAATTCCACAAAGAGAGGTAATTAAAGCAGCATCAACTACGGAGAGTACTCCGCAACCACCTGTGATACACAGCCCAAACGAACCATCAACTTCAAGAACTGAAGATGCTAAGTCGCTTGAAACTTTTCAAATCAGAATTCAAAACCAAGTTCAAAACCAAGTTCAAAGCCAACTTCAGAACCAGTTGAAGTCCCAAATGGAAAATCAATGGAGTAGATTGAAATCTCAGGCACAAGAGCTAACAGAACAGGAACCATCGCAACATAGTTCCGAATTACAACCTGATACGCAAATAGAAGCTACAAACACCAGTCAAGTACAGCCTGTTCTAGATTATAATAATCCCTACTACTCAGGTCTTCAGGCCCCTAGCTCCACAACTTCCAATACGTCAGAAAGTTTAGGTGCAGGACCACCTGCACCAATTCCACCTCGAAATTATCATATCGATTCTCAATCGACACCTTCCCCCTCATTGGCTTCTCCTGATTTTCAAAACTTACCAGTTCCGCCAAAAAGAATTATTAATCAACAAGAATTAGAAGCTGCCTCTTCAATTGCTCAGCCTCCCCTCCAGCCACTGCCGTCATTAGAATTACCATCACGGTCGTCAGAAAATGAAGAGCTGTCACACGAAACTGAAATAGCACAACATCAAAGTAGAATCCCGCCATCTAAATCTTCAATCACTGATGTTAAGACTCAAACGAGGGCTTCTGTATCAGTAACCCAGGGATTGGATAAAAAACCTTCTAACCCATCATCTAAATCAGATAAATCTTCAATGGATGTTGAGAATAATTCAAAATTAAGTGGGATATCAGGGGTTTATGATTACAAGGTTGATGTTAAATTTGCACCACCTCCAAGTCATAGAGATTCCTCACCCAAAATATCATCATCCTCAAATGGTGCCAACATTTCCAATAAAAAACTTTTCAAATCTCAACCTTCATCTAATTCTATATCTGGACTACCACCGCCACCACCACAAAGGGAAATTCCACGGCTACCAACTTCAAACAATAGTTCACTCTCACCAGACCAAACGAAATTTTCCCAAGCTACATCTCCTGTGAACTTTCAACCCCCTCCAAAGCCATTTAAGCAAGGTACAATACGTCCTCCAAAATCATTGCCTACTGATGCATCTACTCCTTCCTTATCTTTGCGGTCTGAAGGCACTTCTTTACCGCCTCCAAAATACGAAATACATGACCCATTACAGACAAGTAATGATTCCACCCATTCCATCCCATCGAATCAAAAGGTTAATATAAATCAAAATGCTCCTCCTCCAAAGCCATTTAACGCCAACGTTGAATCCGCTGAAAACAAAAATATGAAATGGAGCAAATTGGAAAGTGCAAACCAACCAGATTTTCCAACATCACAAGATGATAAAGTGACTTCTGGAACAGAACCAAGAAAAAAAGCCCCACCTCCAATCAAGCCAAAACCTTTGTTGGGTGAATTTTCGAAAAAAACTCCTCCTTTGATCAAACCAAAACCATCTATTCACCAACAAGATGTTAAACCCAAGAAAGCAGCACCTTCTCTGATGCCAAAACCAAAAATTGACCAAAGTGAACAAGCTAAACCAATTTTCAACCAAAAGCCTACTATTGCACCAAAACCTGAAATTCCACTAAAACCTAAAGTTTCACCGAAACCAAGCATTTCTCCTTCGATAAAACCGAGAAAATCAAATAGTACACCTATTATTAGACCTGCACCATCTCTTGGATCAAAATCTTCAAACGACAAAGCCAAGTCTGAAATTGCGGCCCCTGCTGTACTAGCATCGGACTTTCCAAGAATTGCAATAAAAAATCTAAATGATGAAACTGGTGCGAGCGAAGACGAGGATGACAATCCTTTCGCTAGATACCTTAAAGCTGCTGTCCCCAAGGAGGACAATCATATACGGTAGGGGTCTTATCACATAGAAAGCAATAAAGCCTCTTGATGGAATAGAAATATATATAAACCTTACAAAGATGACTCTAAGTTATGAAGGGTTCATTCATTGCATTATATATGGAAAAAAAAAAAGGTTTCAAATCTTAAATTTGTGTAATTTAATAAATAGTTTATTTGGATAATAAAGCAGCAAATTGTTTAATATCAATTTGACCAGAGCCATCACTTATTTCATTTAACATTTGGTCTACTTCTTTATCATCTAATTTTTCACCAATTGAAGTCAATACATGCTTTAGTTCAGCAGCACTTATAACTCCGTCACCATTCTTATCAAAAACTTTAAATGCCTCTAGTAATTCTTGTTCTGAATCATTTGTTTTCAATTGTCTGGACATCAACGCCAAAAATTCTGAGAATTCAATTTGATGATCACCGTTAACATCAATTTCATTCATCATGTCGTTAACCTCACTCTCACTTGGTGTGAATCCTAATGATCTCATAACTGTTGATAGTTCAGTACCACTAATATGACCATCTTGATCTTTATCAAAAAGGGCGAATGCTTCTTTAAATTCTGCAATTTGTTCTTCTGTTAATTGGTCAGACTGGATCAACCGGTTAGTAAACGCTTCCTTCATTCACAATGTTCCAAACAGTTTTTGAGCATTCAATGGCAATAACTTTATCGTCCAAAGATGTTGAGTCTTTGAAATTTGAAATTTCACATCAATCGCTAGTTTTATAGGTTACACATACCATGATAATTATCGAATCTATAATTTAAAATTGATAATTTAACAATTCTTAAGTATTCATTCCGTCATTTTTCGTTGTTCTTAATTTTTTGTGTTTTGATTGACCATTTTTTAAACGCGAAAAGATTAAATATAGCCACTTGCGGGTAACAATTTTCAACTTTTTATTTCAAATATTAATAAAGAACAAGATAATTAAATTTAGTTTCCAACAATATCGAATTCTTAAATTGATACTATTTGAAATTCCGAACAATTATTTTTCGTTAAGATTATTTCTTGTATTTATTAGACGTTCTGAAGTAATTACAAAGTTTTTCTGCAAAATCTTTCATTTCCTGACATGAGATAAAGCGAGATAAAGGGTGTGTTATTGAGTAAAATTATATCAATATGAAATCGAGAAAATAAAAAAAAAAAAAATTCCAACATTTCGCACCAAATTTAGACACATAAATATTGAGTTCATCAATTGTTGAACTTTTATTTCAAAATATTCAACAAAAATGCATTGGATTTGGTGGTTAATAGCTGCATATTTGGCATTACCATTGACATATTTTGTAATCCCATTCATTTACAAAAATGCTAGTATAAAGAAAAGAATAATAATTATTGTTCTTGGTGATTTAAATCATTCCCCTAGAATGAACTATCACGCTAAAAGCTTTATCAAAAAAGGTTATAGCGTTGATCTATGTGGATACTTAGAAGATGATTCAAAATCTGATTTAGCGGGTCATGATGACAATTTAATTATACATCAATTATCTATCATAAATAACTCGTTCAACTTGCCATTTATTATCTTTGCAATTCTAAAAGTGTTGAGTCAAGTGTTTGGTTTATTCAAATTATTATGGGATTTGAGAGGTGCTCATTATATCTTGTTACAAAATCCTCCATCAGTTCCAATTTTAGCTATTTCTATTTTCTACAAATATATTTTTGGGTCAAAATTAATAATTGATTGGCATAATTTGAATTATACTATTTTATCAATAAAATTAGGCCCTAATCATCCATTGGTCAAAATCTGTAAGTTTTATGAACAATATTTATCAAAATTTGCTGACTTAAATTTGACCGTTACAAAAGCAATGAAAAAATATCTTGTCAAAGACTTCCAATTGTTGGATGAAAAGATTATTGTTCTATATGACAAGGCAAATAATTCGTTCAATCCTGAGACACCTGATACTTTCCATAAACTTGTCACTAAATATCCTGATACTTTCAAAAATATCCAAAAAAATGAAATAATAGTTGTTACCTCAACTTCATTCACCCCAGATGAAGATTTCAATATTTTGTTGGATGCTCTACAGAAATATGACATCAAACCAAAATTACCAGCTTTGAGAGTAATCGTCACTGGAAAAGGCCCATTAAAATCAGAATTTTTACACAAAGTTAAACAGTCTGAATTCAAGAACATTTCGATACATTCAGTTTGGTTGTCTTTCGAAGATTACCCAAAAATTTTAAGTATTGCACATTTAGGTGTATCATTGCATACCTCCTCTTCAGGTTTAGATTTACCTATGAAAATCGTTGATATGTTTGGTTGTGGTATTCCTGTTATCTCACTAAATTTTCCATCGATTGGTGAATTGGTTGATGATGGAATCAACGGTCTAATAGTAAATAGCTCTTACGAATTGTTTGAAACGTTATCAGAAATTGTGATTGATGATAAAAAATTATCAATTTTGAAATCAAACGCACTAATAAAATCACGAGAAAGATGGGATGAGAATTGGAATTCGAATTTAGGGAAAATTCTACCCGATTAAAACCCATATCTCGCGCCGATTATTCTCTTCAGCTCATCAATATAATTATCATTATTCTCATCTATCATATTCATTTCGTGGACGTTCCAGAATTCATAGTCTTCATCATTTAAGTCGTCAGGCAATATATCAAACTTGAAATCTATATCTAATGCAATTGTAGTTAAATACGTATACAGTCTCGCCATTTGAGAATTGTTATATCCACCACCTCCTAACATTAAAACGGGATGGTGTAATGATAACAAGCTTTTGATAGCTTCACCGTATCCTTTAATTGAAAGATTCCATTCCTTAAAATCATCTGTACTTAAACCATCGCCACCACATTGAATAACCATACAGTCAGGTTTAAATTTTTCGATTGTCGGTATGATGATTTCATCTATCACTCGCAGCAAGCTTCTATCACTAAGTCCGTGCTTTAAGGGAATATTAACACTATATTTCAATCCCTTTCCCTTTCCTTTATTATCTATTCCACCAGTTCCGGGGAAGAACCCCAAATCTTTTCTATGAACACTTAATGTCATAATCTTATCACTAAATGAAAATGAATTTTCAACCCCATCCCCGTGATGTAGGTCCAAATCAATATACACTATTTTTGAGAAGGTCTTCCTAAGTTCTAGAATTGCCAGAGATATATCATTGATGTAACAGAATCCAGCAGCTTTTGATCGTTTACCGTGATGACGACCACCATTCCAATTAATAGCTATTGGTTGTTTTAACAAGGGGTTTTGATGATTTTTCATTAAAAATCTACAACTGGATAATGTGGACCCCGCTAATAATTGAATATATTCGTCCATATGAGGGAACAATGGACAATCAAACTTCAAGCCGAACTTGAAAAGCTCTTTTTCATCATCTTCGATAATATCATTATTTTCATCTTCGTGGTAGTTCTTCTCATCAAATACACCATGAGATCGAGCTTCCAACTGATATTTTTTGATAGCTTCAAGTTGTGATGAATCCTTAATTGAAATATTTCTCTTTTTTAGCAAGAAATTAACAAATTCTTCATCGTGAAATTTACATAATTCCAACTTTGTAGCCTTTTTAATCGTCAATTTTTCAAGTTTATTGAAAATTTCATTATATGATTTTAACATATTGTAAATGGAGTTGGATCTACCTAGATTTGAGGGTACAAGTGAAGTCAATTCTGTCTCATACCAATGATAACCTGCAATTGAAACTTTTCTTTGTACCTGGGAGTTCAATAAAGGAGATGAAGGTGGAAACCCCATTTGATTCGTAGAGCTAACTGAATGAGGTTGTTTGAGTATCTCCGGGATAACCTCATTTCTGAATTTATTTAGTTCATCAGATACACACGAGTTTTCCATTGGTTTTAAGTTGCTTTTTTTTCACTTAATCATCTAACTTCATTTAATATAATATATCAAAGTTGGAGGGTTAAACTAATATAGTTGAAAATAAATTAAAAAAACCGTTATAAATTTAGAGATCTTTCCAATAAAAGTGCCGCTACCGATCGAAATCAGTGGATTTCCAAATTCATCCATCGACAATACACAAAGTTGATCTAATTTCACAATTTTGCACATGTTAATATATATAGAAAGAGTTAGATCTGGTTATTCAAACAGTACATTAACGATAATTATTTACATCACTTGTATACCAATTAAATTTGAAATTTTAATGAAAAAAAAAATTAGCTAAATTGTATCAATATATCTTATATACCAAATATATAACTTAAAAAAAAAAAAACCTGCCACTACTTTTAAAGCATTTAAAGATCTAAAATAAATAAACTCATCACACGTAACTCATCAAAAAATTCATTAAAAAAAAACCATATTTCAAAAAAAAAAAAATAAAACATTATACTTTTAACATTTATTTTTTTTTTTTTTAAGTTAATTTAATACCTTGAATTCTTTAATTAAAGTCAGAGATCTTTTAAAGCTTTGGCAGCAAAATTCGGCAAGATGAAAGAAGCTTCATGGATTTTAGCACTGTAATATCTATACTTTTTATCCTCCTCTTCTTGTGAAACTTTTCTTAATGGTTTACTAACGTCAACAGAAGGATCTTTTGAACAAACCATGAAACCAATCGAACCTGATGGGTAAGTTGGAATAACAGTATAAGCATAGCCAACAGTTGGGAAAACATCTTTACAAGCTTTATAAAAATCTTTAATAACAGGTAAATGTAACCAAACATTTTCACCTTGAGTGGTGATGACACCTTTTTCAGTCAAAGCTTCGTTCAATAATTGATAATAAGGTTTTTGAAATAAAGATTCAGCTGGACCTTCTGGATCTGAAGAATCGGTAATGATAACATCAAAAGTGTTTTTGAAATCGTTCAAGAATTTAAACCCATCTCCAATATGAACCCTAACTTTTGGATGTGCATAAGAAGCAGACATTTCTGGTAAATATTCCTTTGAGACTCTAATAACAGCTTCATCAATGTCACAAAGCCAAGCTTCTTCAACTGATTCATGTTTGACAATTTCTCTCAAAACACCACCATCACCACCACCAATAACTAAAACTTTTTTTGGATTTGGATGGGAGTTTAAACCTAAATGAGTAATCATTTCTTGATAAGAAAATTCATCACGTTCAGTCGCTTGAATAACATTATCTAAAACTAAAACATTACCATAATCAGTTGATTTGAAAACTAAAACATCTTGATAAAGAGATTTTTCGTGGTGTAAAATCTTTTCAACACGTAAGCTCATAGCTTGACCAGGCCACATTGTATCAGAAACTTCTCTGAACCATCCATTTTGGATAGTTGGATGAGTTAATTCAGCCATTCTTGACTTTCAAATAAACAAATATTAAAATATATCAAGACTTGTAGGTTTAAAATCTGAAAAACATTGCTAAATGGAAGGACATTTTTCACTATTTAAATCATTCTTCTTTTTTTTTTTTTTTTTTTGGCTCATCGAACATCTTAATAAATCATAATATCAAGTTAATTATAATTAGCTATGTTTATCGATATTTTCTCGGCATTTTAATTTTTTTATGTACCGCTATCAGAATAAAATCAATCATTTTTTTTTTTTTCTTAATCGGGCCTATGCCAGTGTGCATTTAATTTAATTCAATTTCCCCAATCAATTCAAAGAAAGCATTCAATTTGATTCACAATATTTGACTTTCCTGATTTGGTATTTTTATAAGTGCATAAATTCAATATCGTGCACATGGTTATTCTACTTTCCAAACATGGTATGGAAGTTGGGAGGGGGTGACTACTCGAGAGACCTCTAGACTCGAGACTCCAGGGAGGGAAAAAAAAAAATTGTTGCCAGAGTTCAACTTTTTAAGGGTAGTGGGTTCCAGAGTCCGGAGTCCAGACTCAAAAGTCCAGACCATTAGATACTAGCTTCAGCTTAGCTTGAGTCCTTCTTGTTGCAGGTTCCCACTGCCCACTGCCTACTAGTGCCCACTGCCTACTAGTGCCCACTGAGATTTAGCTAATATAGCTACTAGCTAATACGAATTATCTGCAAATGCTAGGGACTTGGAAATTGTGTAAACTTTAAAAGCTCCCCATAACTCGCCCATAACGGTAGGGTCACGACTCACAAGCGATGAGCGCCTACCAACCTCATCATTAATTGCCAATACTTATCTAAAAGATCAAATTACTTCCAGTGTGATGAGATCTAATCTTCATATTTTTTGAGTATTTCAAAAGTTTTTTGTCTAATCTTCATAGCAAAGGTACAAATATTAATAATCAAATAAACATAAAAACATACCAATAAAACAACTTTATGGTTTGGGATCATCTTGATGTAAGTGAATCCGCTACCCAGATTTGAAAAAAGATGCCATAGAGATATAGGATCAAACATCTGCAATGGTAGTAAAAAAAAAAATAATCAATACTGAAAACTCAATACTAACAAAAGAGGAAATTTATTTAAGATCAATAGCATTCATGTTGCATATACGGTAGTTGGATTATTTTGTGTGATATTTTCATTATTTTCTTCTTTCATCAAAGAAAAAATATACATTGGAGAATCCACTGTTGCAACTATCATAGGGATAATAGTAGGACCTCATTGCTTAAAATGGTTTGTACCGACTGAATGGGGGAATTCAGACTTGATAACTTTAGAAATTTCAAGAATAGTATTATGTATTCAAATTTTTGCAGTTGCTGCAGAATTACCCAAAAAATACATGAAAATACATTGGGTTTCAATTGTTATTTTATTAGGTCCTGTGATGATTTGGGGGTTTTTAATTATTGGATTTTTCATTTGGTTAGTTATCCCAGGTTTAAATTTCCCTCAAAGTTTAGTAATTTCTGGTTGTATTACCGCAACAGATCCTGTTTTATGTGCTGCTGTTGTCGGTAAGGGTAAATTTGCATCAAAATTACCTGAACATATTAGAAATATATTATCAGCAGAATCAGCTTCAAATGATGGTATGGCTTTACCATTTGTTTATCTTGGTTTAAATTTAGTTTTAAAAACTGGTCAAAATAATGAAATTGCCAAAGATTTCATCTGTATTTCAATTCTATACGAATGTATATTGGGTTGTTTAATTGGGATTTTTATAGGTTATTCTGCTCGTCATAGTGTTTTATATGTATCGAAAAAAAAATTAATCGATAAAGAATCATTTATTGCACTATATATATTCTTATCTATTGTTTGTGCTGGTATTGGATCAATGATTGGTTGTGATGATTTATTGATGTCATTTGCAGCTGGTTGTGCATTTTCATGGAATGGTTGGTTTATTGATGCAACTGAACCAATTCATATTGTTGGTATAGTGGATTTAATTCTAAATTTGATTTATTTCTTATATTTTGGTGCCATTATTCCATGGAATCAATTCAATGATCCTGAAATTGGTACAGATATATGGAGACTCATAGTTATTTCATTAGTTGTATTGATATTGAGAAGATTACCCATAATTCTAGCATTGAAATCATCAATTCCTGCTATTAAAACTTGGAAAGAAGCTTTATTTTGTGGTCATTTTGGTCCTGTTGGAGTCGCTGCTATATTTGCTGCTATTACTGCCAGAAGTAATTTAGAAGGGAATATTGTTCAAACTTCAACTCCTTTAAAATCACTTCCTTCAAAAGATTCTCAAAATTATCAATTAATGGCTTCAATTTGGCCAATTGCTACTTTCAACGTTCTTGCTTCCATTATAGTTCATGGTTCATCAGTTACATTAATGATGTTGTTCAAATATTTAAAAGAGCAGAAATTTAAAACCAAAGATCTACCCACTAGTGTATCATCAATAGAATCTATACAACTTCCTCATCTCTCAAATTCAACTGATAATTCAAAGGAAAAAAAAACTGAGAATATCTTAGAACATTAATCTTTCAAATAACCGGTCATCCATTACAAAGCGCGGGAAATTAATATTGAATTAGAATCTTGATAGTAGTATATCCTTTGAGAATGACTATTAGAACCTTTTAATGCAAAAAAAAAATAAACAGAATTAGATCAAGTCACAAAAAACCCAACAATATTTAAATGTGAGAATTAATTGTAATAATATTGTAGAGTTATATCATACAAGAAGTCAATATTAACTTGTAAATAAATCATCATATACATAATCAAAAATTTAAAACAATCTATGATGATACTGAATCCCGATTGATACCCTAATTACCGAGCAGTACCGTTAAATATAATTCCTAATAAGTAAACAATATTATAATTAATTCATCAATTGATTGTTAAATGTATAAACGTTTTGCCCAGCCGGCGCGCACAGTGCAACGACACCTGCATATACAAATAAATATGATTTTATTAATTGAGTTATTTTGTACAATTGATATAAACATAAAAGATCTTTTATAGTAAAATTCCAGACATGATAGATGTAGGAACTGGAATGTAACTATTGAACCATTAAATTCTGACTACAACATACTATTAATTAGCTAGGTTATTAGAAATATATTTATATTGAGTCTTTAGTTTGTTAACTACAACTTATAATTTGGGTGACATCATCAATAAATTCTTATCGACTCATATAATTTAAAAGAGGTAATGTAACCATTTGCACACCAATTTATGATTATAATTTTTGGTCATCTTTTCCAAATGATCACAAATGATCTCTGAATTATATTATAAGTTCGCGCGTTTCAATTCTAATCTCTGGTTCACACAACACTCGATGACCACTTTTGTGTTTTTTCTCCTATTATAATTCAATTCAAGATCTAATAATTAACGTCGCCGGATAAAAATATTTTAATTTAATTTTTCTGTTTGTACAGTTTGCATATATCGACAGAGATCAAAAAATTATACCTTATAGTCAGTCATACATTTTAATTTAATTTGATGTCATCTTTTGATAAAATGACCATAAATTTATTTATTTTTTTTTTCTTTAATTAGTAATTTATCTGGATAGAATATAATATATAAACAGAATGAATTCGTATAATTTCATCTCATTCTGGTAAGAATATAAATATATTAATACTATACTTCAGCTTATAAATATAATTTATATTATCAATACAATATAACTTTTTGCCTACAAATTCTAAAAACTATAGCAAAATCAAATTATAAAATGCAATTCTTAGTCTTATCATCAGAATCAACCAAACCATTTGTTATTCCAAATGTTTCACCAGTTTCATCTGGTCAACCTCAACCTGTTCCACAACAAGTTAGAGTATTGTTGTAATTTGATTTATTTATACATATAAATTGGAGTTAAATTTTTTAGTTCATTGGGATCAATATTTAATTATAAATATATTTGAAATATATTTAATTAATTAATCAATTGAATTATTATTATATGATTATGACGATTGTATGTGGTTCAGTTTCAAGATTCTTTATTGGATCATATATATTACAAATAATTAGTTTTTATCAGGTTTTAAATAAATTTGTTCTTGGGTTTTACAGTTATGGAGGGGAAATTTTATAAATATATATATAATAAAATAACATTAATGTTAATATGTTTGCATTATAATTTTAGTAGACGTAGTTAATATTATACAAGTTTAGAATATTCAGTTTTATATCATGGATGATATAATTATAATTAGTCATTTATAAGTAGTAGCTAGTGATTAATTTTTTAAATGGGATATAATATATATATATTATATTCATGATTTGATATAAAATTGGGATAACTATAAACAAGAGCTGATATAAAATTATTGGTAAAGATTGAAATTTATCAATATAATTATATAAATGAATTATTGTTTTAAAAAAATGGATAAAATTCATTATATTTTTTAGCATAATAAAAAGAACCTAATCCACCTAAAGTTGTCAAGATAATAGGAACAGGTTTTTTAAATCCAACAGGAATACCTCTTGCAATACCAGCAGCTAATAATAAACCTGATGATCCTAATGCTAATTCTAATCCATAATCTGAATTATTTTTTAATAAATAACCAGCATAACCATAAACTGCACTGAATGTAATTCCAGCAACCAATGAAGGAATTGAACGTTTAGAAATATAACCAGCTGTACCACCAGCTAATAAAAGAGCAGATAGAGTAAAACTTGGATGTTCCATAATATAATTTTATTATAATATTTTGAATCGAATTATATCAAAATTGTTATTTATATATAAATATTAACAGTGGTGGACATCTTTTCAAACTTTCTAATGAATTAGTTTTTTTTAAAATGTCGTTATATTATAATTCTATATATAAATTTATAATTATGTATAGTGCGCATCTTGCGCGCCCCAGTTAATGAATATCAAACAATATTATTTCCGTATTTTTAAACACATGAGCTCGTCTATATGAGTAATTAATTTTTTAATAAATTTCAATTCTTGATTTATCTCAATTATTATTAAATTCAATAGCTGGATTGACACCATTAAGTTTTTTATAACTTCAATCTTATTCAATTTTAATTAGTAGTTAAAACTTGTAACTTATCCGTTAACCGATGCCACGATTATTCTAATTGTGCACATGAGTGAATATTCACGAACATGTTTTATATATATATATAGTACTAAACATTACTATGCATTATGTAATAAGCTGTAAGTACTACTTCTTTTTTTTTTATATACTGTAAACATATATTAAATTTCTCTGAACTATATAAATTCTACTTCAACAGGCCCGCGCACACCGGCGCTCAAGCCAGTTTATTAACTGCTGCAAGATTCAACCTTTTTGAGGCTAACCTTTAATAATTTACTAAAACATTTGGCAATTAATTTATACATTATTCTATATTTTGATACATTTATACAAAGATTTTAGTTGAATTTTATGTTTTTTTGTGTTTCAGACATATTGGTCTATTGTTTTGCTCAAGGTGAAAAAAAAAAAAAAATCATAAGAATAAATAGGGGGACAAAATTATAATAATCTAGTAAAAATATTAAAAAGATTCAACTTTCTTTTTGTGACTTTTTGATATTGATAGATCAACACCATCTACTTAGGAATAAATCCTGTGATATCAATTCAAATATATACATATATTACATGGAAACATGGACATACAATCTTCAATAACGTCAACAGTACCCTCATCGAAACAAACACAAATCCAACAAAAACTATTACAGTTGAAATTGAAACGTATAAATGAATTGAATAATAATTTGAAAACATTATTGAATAAAGATAGGATATATGCTTCAAATGCTTCATATTTAATTATAAATTATATTTCAAATGCTAAAGATTATACCATTCCTGAAGTTTGGGGTCATATGGATCCAGATGAAAATCCTTTTAGAAATAATCAATTACTTAAATCTAAAAAAAATTTCAAACAAGGTGGGAATAATGATCATCCAGGTGGTTGTTGTGTCATTTTATGAATGATGATAATAATAAATATTAAATCACTAGCAACAAAAAAAAACCCCAACACTATATATTTTGTTGTTGTTTTTTTTTTTAATGATCAAATGAAAAATAATAAAAAAATAGAATTAAACCAATGAATAAAATAATTGTAAATGCATGAAATTTAACTCTAATTATTCATCTATATTAATAAATTCTATCCTAATTGTTTATCTTCGCTATTTAATTCGAATTTCAAGTGATCTTTATCTATCTTTGTTCCTTGAGTTCCAACAGAATGTTTCGTTTCATCATATTGATCTAATTCTTCATCAACACCACATCCACAATCATAATCTTCAAGAATAGTACTACAATCATAAATTTCTTTCCCTAATCTATCGTTCACTTTATTATGAATATCACACCCCCATAGACTGGCAACTTGTCTATTTATGGTTTGAGGAGGATATTTATCCAATAATTTTTGAAAATGACGTGCACAATCCCCACATGGATATACTTGAGCAAATAGATAAATATATTGTTTTAAAGTGGATTTTTCATATTCAGTTGGAGTTTCTGGATAACGTGCTAAAATTGTATGGAATAATCTCCAAGATGAACGACCTAATTCCGCCTTTAAAGTTTCGTTTGTCATCTGTGGCATGAATGGAGTCTCTGCATTATTTAACTTTGTCGAATCAATATTAAAGTCATCTTTAATTAAATCAACATCAGATGGTAATTGTTTCTCATTTGATTTGTGAATCTTGGTATCTAATCCCGTATTTAATTTATTTGGATCAAGGGGTTTGGGATCTTGTAATTGTGATGTTTGATGAATTAATAAATACAACGTAAGTACTATGATACAACTGCCTATTATATTAACCAATGGTTTTTTTAAAGCTCTCATATTTAATTTTGGATCAGAAGTAAAATATCTATATGATAGTTGTATAATTATGATTCTATTAATTATAATTGATATAAATTAATAAATTGATCAATATCTTTAGAAGTTTTCTCGGGTAATTAAATAACTAAACATTGTGCTAAAAATGGACTTAAAAAAATATTACATGTATAATTTAAAAAAAAAAAAAAAATCACACAACAAACGCCCTTAGTGATTAATTATCAAAAACAAAATCTCGATCTTTCAACTAATTGGATTTATTTTTTGTAATAATCAAAATCAATTGACTGTATACAATCTGGAATATCATATTTTTTTTTTTGGTTAATATGTCAAACAATACAAATAAAACTAATCAGAATCCACAAGCACATGGTATAGAAGATCCGGTGTTTGCAGTTCCTACAAAATTACCTCCTAATCAAGGTATACATACTATTCAAGTGAATGCAGCTCGTGAGATGTTTGCAACAACTGTGAGAGCAAGAGGGCCTCCTCCAACTTTAATTTCGACAACAAGACCTATAGATTCGAAAGAACCACCTGTGAATAATCTTGGTACTTTTTTACCTCCAAATGCATCGAGAGTATCATCTAAAGCAACACCCGTTTCCAAACCCGTTCATAATCAGCACCAACATAACCATGAAAGAGAAATTGAAAACTTAAATATTCAAGTTCCTGCTAAAAATCATAACGACTCTAAATGTACAAATCCTCAATGTAATCACTGCGGTACAGTTATCATTCCATCTCCAGTAGCTAGTTTCCCGCTTGAAGAAACACCTTCAATTTCTATAGGTGATTGGGAAATTTATACAACCAAAAAACCAATTTTAAATTCAGATGAAATAGATTACTATACTGATATCTTAAATCTCCCATTACCAGAGATGATATTTGGACATAATAAAGTTGAAATAGTAAATAGATCAAAAAATTTTAAATTTAATTTCAATACCATTGATTCATTGAAATTAGTGGAGAATCAAAAAGATGAGATAAAAGAAGTTTTAAAAGTTGCACATTCAGAAAAATGGTTTGAATCAAGATTGGATAAAACAGAAGATGTTAAAGAAGTATTAAAGCCCTATGATTGGACATATGCTACAAATTATAAAGGATCTACTAATCTTGAATTTCAACCAAGTGAAGAAATCCAGATTCCATTGAACAAATTAAAACAACCCGATCCAATACTTTTCTTTGATGATATGGTTCTTTTTGAAGATGAATTAGCTGATAATGGGATATCCCTTTTGAATGTTAAAATTAGAGTCATGCCTGAACGATTACTGATATTGTCAAGATTTTTTCTTCGAGTTGATAATGTGATTTTTAAAATTAAAGATACAAGAGTATTTGTTGAATTTAAGGAGAATTTGGTGATAAGGTCATATAAAGAACAAGAGGCTAAATATTCAGATATATTAGTCAAAGTAAACCCCATGAGTGGTGATCCAAGAGCTTGTTTAAGAGATCAAAATTGGATTGCTACAAAATTGCCCATTATTAAAGAAGAAAATGAATTTATTAGATTAGAATGATTGCAATATTTTGGATGCATATTCCAAATCCTTATTAGTTGCAGTTTTAAGATCAATTATTTCTTTCAATTTATCTCTAGATAACTTGTATAATTTGTCATAATTTGCCAATTTATTTTTATCTACTTTGTGAGTTTTCAATTCTTTTGATGATATATATAATCCACTCCATCCTCTTACAAAATTTGAACATAATTCAATACTTCTACTAAAATGTTTTTGACTTTGTATCAATTGATGAGTAGCATCTTTGGCCTTGGGGTCTCTTTTATAGATCGCATTATATATCTCCCCTAATCTAGCAAAAGTTAAATGATTAAATGGTTGGACTAATAAAATATCTTGTAATGTAAATATAGCTTTATCAAAATGTCCTAATTGATAATAATATTCGCCCAATTCGCTTATAACCTCAACATCCAATGGGGTAACCTCAAGTAATCCTTTCAACAAAACAACATAATCATCTTTTGAATTATTTTTGTTTTTATTCAAAGCAATTGTGCTTTTAAGGATATGAATTTCATTTTTACCCTTTCTTGATTCGATATAATTCAGAGCAGCATCTTCTTCAGATGAAGTAGCTGAAAGATATTTTATCTTCAAAACTGCTATTCTTTCACTATCTTCATCCCCAAATTTATCTATTATTCTATCCAGAGTAACCTTGGCCACTTCATCACGACATGATATCAAAGCAAGATAAAATTGAAGCTCTAATAAATTATAATATTCAATCTGTGTCAATGAATCGTCTTTATCTTTAAGAAAATTTATCAGATCCAAATATGTCTCATTAGTTTTAGATGGTTCAAAAGTAGCAAAAAGTGCCAATTGATGTATCTCTAAAAATTTTTTTTTCAATGACATTGTAAGTTACCAATGGACCTTAAAGTAAAGTTGATGGTACTCTATGTATGTTTTGTTGTTAATTTAACCACGTCTCTTCCGATAATAGACTGTACTAGTTCTTTTACTGGCGCTGTTCAGTATAAACGATTTAGCTGATAATAAAAATATTACCCTCGTATTCTCCCCCCTTTCACAGTAAATTTCCGAGGGTAAAAGAGAACCAAATTAAAAAAAAAAAAAAAAAGAATAAATTTCGGTTTTCGCGCTATACTTTTCGCGGCACGCTCTTTTCTTCCCTATTCCTGATTATGTAACTATAATTCTGCCAATATCTGATTATATAATCATAATTATTATTATAATAATTTCCTAAGTCTTTCGCTCCTGGTTTGCATCGCTTGATTTTTTTTTTTTTAATTTGGGCTTGATTTTTTTAAAAACTTTTCAGAATTTCAATATGCAGAAAAGGTTACACATTAATTATACAACAATTTTGAAAGGATCAAGTGATTAACAACTATTGTTTATATTTCATACAAATAATAATTTGCCAGTTTATTAATTAAATCAATTGAATTAAAAAACTTCTTGTTATTTTAAATTTTACTCATTTATTTCCAGATATTTTATTGAACTTTTGGTTTTTTGCCCGTTATATTACAGATTAATAATATTTCATAACTTGGATTTTACTTTCTTGGGAATCTTTATGAATTATTTTTTGAACCAGATCAGTAATAGAATAAGAATATCACTAAATAATATCTACAGACCCATATTTCGATCTTAAGAATTAAAACTTAACAAAATCAAATAGAACTATAATCAAAAAAAAAATGTCTTTAGTTAACATTTGTCGTGAAAACACAGATCCATTTTACCGTTATAAAATGCCTTTAATTCAAGCCAAAGTTGAAGGTAGAGGTAATGGTATTAAAACTGCTATTGTCAACACTGCTGAAGTCGCTAGAGCTTTAGGTAGACCACCAGCATATTTAATAAAATTCTTTGGTTTTGAATTAGGTGCTCAAACTTCAATCAATGAAAATTCAGATCGTTACTTAGTTAATGGTGTTCATGATGCCCCAAAATTACAAGATACTTTAGATGGGTTCATCAATAAATTTGTTCTATGTGGATCTTGTAAAAATCCAGAAACAGAAATCACCATTGCAAAAGATGGTAATTTAATCAGGGATTGTAAAGCTTGTGGTCAAAGAACAACCATCGATCCAAGAGCTAAATTATCTTCATATATTTTTAAAAACCCACCTGAATCTGCAAAATCTTCGAAAAAGAAAAAAGCTGCTACTGCTTCTGCTAATGTTGTCGGTGGTGGTGTCTCTATTTCAGATATTGCTTCAGGTAACAGAAAGGATGAGAAGAAAGAAGATAGTACTGAAAATGAAGATGATGACGATGATGCATTAACCAAAAAGATCAATGCTGAAGCTTCTGCATTACCAGATGTTCAACCTGTCAACGATGATGATTGGGCCGTTGATGTCAGTGAAGAAGCTGTCCGTAAAAGAGCCCAAGAATTAGAAAACATGAATATTAAAGATGATTCATCAGCTTCTAAGTATGAAGAATTTGGTGAATGGTATATATCATCAAGCAAAGACAACGAAGAATTACCAAGTGATGTCGAAATTTACAAAAAAGCCTCAGAATTAGAAATTGTTGATGATGCTGAAACTGTTCAAGTCTTGGCTCAAGTTCTGTTTGATAAAGACATTGTCGAACAAATCGAAGAACATCAAGGTTTATTATCAAAATTGATAACCTCAAATGACCATGAAAAGGCATTTTTAGGTGGTTTAGAAAGATTTTTAGGTTTAGATCAACCTGATTTGTTACCTCTTATTTCAAAAATTTTATTACAAGTTTACGAAAACGATTTAGTTGGTGAAGAAACCATCAAAAATTGGGGTTCAAAAATCTCTAAAAAATACGTTCCAAAAGACATCTCTAAGAAAGTTAAAAAAGCTGCTAAACCATTCATCAAATGGTTAGAAGAAGCTGAAGAAGAATCAGATGATGAAGATGATGAATAAAGAAAAAAAAAACCAAGAAATTCTATAATTTCAACTATTTTTTCGTGTTCTCATTTTGTATTTTTTAAATGTATGTCTATTTGTCTTTATTTTATTTCATTTTAATTTTTAGTTAATTTTCCTCGATCTACAAATATCATAAATACTATGTCTACTATTACCAAATTGGTCTTGTCAAGAGTTTATAACAAAATGATATATATTAACGTTTTCCTTCCTTAAAATTACTAATTTCTCATTTCTTTTTTGCTAACTTACTTTTATTCTTTTTGTTATGTTTTTTAGATGAACCATTTTCAGCTTGAAGTTTATGAAATGGTGTTGAGTAAGTTCCTTTGACACCGTTCATGTTAAAAAATTCTCTATCCAAATCTTCTGTTTCGTTAATTATAGCAGCTTGTTTACCACCATGATTTACTGATTTGGAAGCGGAAGTCTCAGTACTAGCAATGTGTGAAGAAAAGGAAATTTTTGATAAATCGGTTGCCAAATCGAAAGTATCAGGATTAATACCTTTGGAAGATAATGCAGTTAAAATTTGTTCTTTTCTGTTATCTTGCAAAGATTTCAGCGTATATAGTTCTTTATTGAATTCTAGCTTTTCTTCTTGAGATAATGGAGCATTGTTGTCATCTAATTTTGGAGGTGGATGAACATATAATAATTTACCATTGACATAATCTTTTAAAATATATCTTGCTGCTCTAGGTTGATCGGCACTACCAAAACCTTGAGTCATGTAACCTCTAGCTCTAGCATAAGCAGTAAGCAATTCTTGGGAAGTTGGAACACCATCACCACCATCTTCAATGGCTCTGGTTGGGATTGCAATACCATAAACAGCTTCTAAAAAGTATTTTGGAACTCTTTGAGCAACTAACTGTGTTGGCCCAGTGACTTCTCTCAATTGATCGATTGGCAAAACACCTGAACATACTAATTCCCCATTAGTGAATGCAAAATTTGGAAAAACTAGACCAGGACAATCACACAACAAGACTTTATCTGATAAATGAATTGTTTGAAAATGTTTAGTTTTACCTGGTGTAGATGAAACGGAAACTTTTTTCGCACCAATTAAGGCATTAATAGTTGATGATTTACCAACATTTGGATAACCAACTAAACCTATTTGTAAAATTGGTTTAGATCCATTAGGAGGTGTTGTCAATGGTTCTGGGGCTTCAGTTAAAAATAATTCTTCTAATTCTTCAATTTTCAAAATTTTGATATCTTCATCAGTCACCTCTGCTTCATTTTCAGTAGGTATTATTTGCTCACCATTAGCTTCTCTTTCTAATAACTGATTAGCTTCAAATGCACTGAAAAATGTATATCTGATATTTCTTGATTTAAAGTAGTTTGCCCAAGCACGCCTTTGTTTAGGTGTCAAAAGATCTGCTTTATTGACCAAAAGTAAATTTTTCTTTCTTTCATCAAGTTCTTTAACATAATTAGCTAAATCTGGTGATCTGAATAATAATGGGTTTCTAGCATCAACAATTTGAACTACCAAATCCGATCTTTCAGCGACTCTCCATAGTTGTCTCCAGACTTCTAAATTTCTTTCGAACGGAGTCAAAAGCAAATCATTATTTTCTTGCAATTTTGCCAATTCTCTTCTCCATTCCAAAAATGCGTTTTTCTCTTGTCTATCTAATTCGAACTTGGTCATAGAATCATTCCAAACTGGTCTTCTTGGGACCGTCAATTTATTTTCGTGCTCTTGATGTAACTCGTTCATTTTTTGTTCTTGATCTTTGGTTAATAAATAGGGATTTTTGGAAGTATCAACTTTGATAATTTTAACTTGGTTATATCTATCAGCAGTGAAATCGGTATCAGCTAATTCAGCAGTATTTAAAAACTCATCCAAGGCATTTTCTTGAGTGACAGATCTTAGCTTCACCCAGTTAGCCTCATGTTTATCCGTTGTAAATCTCATTTCACCATCTGGTAAATACTCAACTCTATTTTCCTTAGCTCTAACATTTGCAATAGATCTACCTAGACCAATAGTATTCTTATTCTTATGATGAACAGGTTTTGGACCTTTTGGCGGTTTCCATTTTTTTGGAGCTTCTTTTAAAGGCTGAACACAAAATATTAGTACAAAATTTCCACCTTAATATCATTATTCATAAACTTACCATAATGTTGTACTATATTGTAACTCGTTGAGTCTGTATAAGATCAATTTATAATTAATATTATTAATGACAGTTCTTTCTTTTAATACTGCTACATTATAGATTTTTTTTTTTTTGTTTAACAATTGAGCTGCTGGAAAAAAAAAATTCATCGCTTACGTAATTGATAATTATGTAAGAGCACAGTTCCCTTTTTTAGGCAATATTCGTGGAAATATATTCTCATGTCATCTCTAGACGTTTGATATTGATGATCAAACATTAATCTACCGTATATAGCGCTGGGTTTTTCTTATTATATTACGTTAATATTTAAAGCTAGAGTATCTGGTTCATACCTTATATACGAATTATACTTCTTTCCAATATAAACTGTTGCAATACATCACTGAACATTGAATCACTAAAAAATCAGCGAATATTCAATCATATTAAAATGGAGTATGTTAATATAATAACGCTTCAATCAGGTATGTTATGATTAACGGAATTGAATGGAAGGTCACTTTACTAATTCAAAGAAGCAAATGGAGAGACTGAGCAAGACATATTCATTAAATCAACAACAAAGGATAAGGATATACCATACATTATAGATGATGAAGGAGAGTGGGAATTCGAGGTACGATCTACCGAAGGTGAGAATAAAAGATACACAAGATTAAGATCGAAAGACATTGAAAATATAAGGCTTCCATCTTGTAGTATGTGTGAAATCGATTGGGCTACCTTAGTTTACCACATATTTTTCAATGAACTCAAAAGTGCACAAAAATCAAACTATGAATTGATCGGTTATGAAAGAAAGGATGAATCTTGGGATATTGAAATATGTACTATATCTCATGGGCTTAAAAATTTGTTAGGTACAGTAAAGTTGAGAAACCCGTTGGATGAAAATGAAGATGAATATGATCCATTCCAATGGGCAAAATTGATGAAGCAGTTCGGGGATCAGAAGAAAGCTGAAGCTGATAGTCTTGATTTAGAGGTCAGAAAACTAAGAGTGGAAAATTCAAAGATTGTCAAAGATCAACAAAAATTTGTCCAAGGCATGAATAAAAAACAACAACACCAATTAAAAGTATTCACCAAAGTATTAAATGATCAGCAAGCAAAATACAGAAAATTAGTGCTTGAAGCAAATATCACTGATCCATCAGATGAAGTGATCAATCTAGATTATATTAAATCCGTGGACCAGACGATAAAGCTTGAAGAGACTAACCTAGAATCAAAACCGGGACCAAAGAGAATAAAGAAGGAGAAAAGTGGGAATACCAGTGTGGCATTGAATAGACACAATATCAAAAAAGATTTAAAAGAAGAAAATGTAACCGAGAAAAATGAGCCAGAACTTCAATTTGAAAAGGTTATTCATGAACCATCTGCAAAGCTTGATTTCACGCGAGAAGATAACAATGAGGAAAATTTTGAGAGAGAAAATAATGAAGATTCAATAAAATCTTCTAATGAAGAGGAGATAGAAGAGAGTACAGATAATGTTACTGATAAGGACGAGGATTATGAGGTAGAGCAAAGTACAGATGATGAATACGAAAAGAACTCGATTTCAGAAGACCGAGAAAAAAAAACATATTTTACCAAGGAAGAACAGGCCAATGATGCCAATATCCCTTTTCAAATTAAAACTGAGAAAGGTACCGTTAAGGAGATACCAATTGGAGAGTCAGATACAGATGAAGGATAATGAGCATATATGGAAGTTGGTGTGTGATGTTATTTTAATACTGATATTTTATCTTGTACTGCCGATATTATGCCACAAAATCAAGGTCTTGCAGAATTGTAAAAGTCCATGAAAGTTGCCTACCGTCCCTCTACGGATCTCGAATAGAATTTACATTTTTTTGACTGTGGTGATAATTAATCAATCCAACCTACAAATTGAGTTCCACTATATAATTAAATTTATTCATCTTTTATTAGCTAACCTGTTTTGGGAAGGGATCTACTTTGCTCAAAACGAGTATTTCATTAACGTGCGAAATATATCCTTTAATTAGACCTTTGTAAATGAGATTAGCTAGTAAACATTCTGTATCATCGTTATTTAACTCAACTGGTTTCAATCTGTTTGAATCGTGATATTTTGAGTATTGAATAGCTTTTGTAATTGAATTGATATTAAAATGAGTTTTAACTTCTGTGATCTTAAACACATTTCTGATCAATTTCAAAGAAACATAGTTTCTTAGGTTTTCAATTGCCAAGTACAAAGTTTTCTTTAAGAAAAATATTTCTAAATCTTCAAAATAACTATCAAATTTTCTCAAATCACCTATTTTTAAACTTTCGATCAAATCTTCATATAAAACTTTTATATTTGGATATGTATCAAAGACATTTTGTTTTGGATATTTTTTATGTATCAGAAAGTTCAACGGTATCAAATAAATTAATATTAACTCCTGATTTTTCAAGTCTGCATTTCTATGAGATAGTTCGAACGCTAATTTGAACTTTTCTAATGCGGTTCTGAATTCGCTTTCACCACACTTAATGATACCAGAGTAGTATAAATATGGAATAGCTTGAGATTTAGGGATCTCATATAAACTTGGTAGCTCTCTCTGTTTTGAGGCCAAAACTTTTTCCAGATTTTTTGCTAGTGGAATATTTTGCAACTTATGATAAATTTTAAGTTGTTGTCCTGCAAAGAAGTAAATAAATCTCCTTTTTGACGATCGATCATCTTCGTTCCTATCCGTTAAACACAATCGTTTGGAAACATCTAATATTCTACCTGCCTTAGTTAAACAGTTTTCAACTTCAGTTTTCTCAAAAGCACCACCATTTTGACTGTCAAGTTCTTTGTCTGAATCAATTGCTGTCTTGGTCAAAAATTTGGCTAAAGTCATAATAGGAATCATTATCCAATTTGTTTTCGCTTCAGCATATTTATTAAATGCAGTAATTAAATTAGAATAAGCATTAAATAATCGAAGAGAATTCGAATCTTGTAAATATACTTGTTGCAATTGAATATATGCTGTAATGAGCTGTCTAACATCATTTTGGAGTATATGTGTGGAATCTAAAATATCTTCAGGTATCTCATTATCAATACCACTGACAGAGAAAATATGCAATAGTTCATTTAGGCCATCACCATCTTCTTTTCTTAAATACAAACTAAAATCTTTTGAAATATCAATGATTGATGCCATCTTCTTGAAGTTTTCAATAAGCGCTTCATTTGGCTCCTATTAGTATTACATATAGCCTTCCACGATTCATTAATATGATTGATTAAAATTACAATCTGCCAGTTTTAAGAGGAGTAGACATTACGCGAACTAGTTCTATATTTATATCAGGCCGAGTTTTAAAAATCTCGGTTTTTATTTACTTCTTTCCGCTTTGGGAAGAATTATGGGAATATACGTCAAAATCTTTTTATTAAATAATATAAGATTTCCATAATTATTAATGTTACTAGTGTTACTAGTTAACTAATCATGAAATATACTGATTGATAAATATTTTAAACTTTGAGCTGGTTGGTTGAAGAGTTATTCACATTATATTGGAAGACTACTTGAAAAATAAGGTATACACAAAGCAAAATGGTTTTAAGAAACATTGAGAATATCAATCCAACTACAAGTCTGCCAAAACAAAAAAGCCCATCCAGACAAAGAATAATAAGTGAGAGCACAGGATTGGTAAGATTCAATATAAAGCCTAATGTACAACAACAACAAAATAATGATCTGAATGAAAAGTTTGCTACCCTTGAAAAACAAGCACAAAATGAGACCAATATAGCACTATCTCCTAAAAGAGGTATCAATTTACAAGCAGCAACATCTAGTCCACAACAAATCAGTCGAATGAAGGAGTATGAAAGTTCAAAGGTTCAAAATAATGACTCCTTGATTCTTCTTGCATCCAAGCAGAGAGAGATTTTGGAGTTGAAATTTCAAATGAATAAATTAAAAGAAAAATTACAACAATCAGAAAATGAGTTGCATGAGCTTGAGAAGAAATGTAGCCCAAACTTTCTGGTGCAATCTTCTTCACAGGTTTCATCACAATCTTCTGAAGTATCGAAATTAAATCAGCCATTAATCAACAACAATCAATCATCTAACAATATGAACAATAACTTCAACCACAATTTTAGTACGTTGAAGAAAAAAATCTCTATAAGTCAATTACAGAATAAACCTTCATTGATGAAGTTTCAAGAAGACTTAAATGCTAATTTCAATAAATTCCAAAACAATCAATCTTTAATGAAAATTCAAGAAGATATAAATGTTAACTTCAACAAATTTCAAAAGGATACAAATATACTGATAGGGAGAGGTCTGAGGTTTGTCAATAACATTAAAAACGATATCTTCCATGAGGAAAATACTCACTCATTAATAAATGAAACTTTGGAAGATGAATATCATTCAGACAGTGACCATAGCGATTATGGTGGTGCTGATATTAGCGATTATGCTTTACCAGTAAAATAAGGAGCTTACTGTTTAATATCTGTTTCTACAGTTTCCAAATGGAAAAGAATCATGTTATATAAATAATTTAAAGTGAACTTTTGTTGAAAAGAGAAAAATTAACACAGTTAATATATATGGAAAAAAAATTGTACAGAGGAGTTTCTTTTTTTTTTTGAAATGAAATGGATAGAATATTTTCATCTAAAATTGTATATCAAAGAAGAAATAATTAATCTATTATTTGAAAGAATTTGAAACCAGTAGCTGAGTAACTATTAAAGCTTCATATTTAACTTGTGAATTTTTATCATTCAATAACTTCATGATGTCTAATTTCTTGTTTTCATTGACAATAACTTCTATAGCATTTGAATCTAATTTGATGATTTTAGAAATATCTCTCAAGATATAAACATAATTTGTCGAATTCTTTGCAACTATTTCATCACTTAATAAATTTAATAATTCTTTAAGTAGTTTGTAGTTTGATTCTTGGAATTTTACTAAATGATCAATGAAAAATGATTCCTTGTTGTGAACTGGTGAATTTTTGAAGCTTTTACTTTGTAACTCTTGCAAATATTCATCAAAGGATGATAATTGTGATGAAACTTCTTGGAAGGAGACAGATAATCTTTCTAGATCTTCAATTAGTTCTTCATCGGTCCATTTTCTTTCTTTCAAGTTGGTTAAGATAGGATGAAAGTTATCCTGTAGAATTAACTTTTTAATGTTATTTTTGGCAATTGAATTAGTTTCCCATGAAGAAGTCAAATTGATGAAAATTGCAATGGCAACTCTAACAATTTTTTCCTTTATGGTAACTTTAACAATAGTAATCAGTTTTTCGAAATATTTAGAGTAGTTTTCTGAAAATTCTTTCAAATCTTTGGAATTTGAAGCAGAATTGAAACTTAACAACAAAATTGAAAGTAATAATTTATATTGAAATTGAACTTCTTCAGTGTCACTAATAATTGAAGGTGAAGTGTTCAAATTTTCAAACAACAAATAACCAAACTCTTCATGTCTAGATAAGAAAACGGATCTATAAGATTTAATTGATAAGAGCTCAACCAAAAATTCAACACTTAAAAATTTTAACTCTTTTTTAGAAGAATCGAGTAATTTGATGAAATTTTGGAAAATAATTAAGACTTGTTGTGTGGATATTTTTTTAACAATTTCATTTTGAATGCTAGTATAAACTAAGGCATACGCTGATATTAATTTTAAAACTTCATCAGTACTTTCTAGATTATCAATTAAAATTTGAGTAACTTTTTCAAATTGAGAAGAATTAACCAAAGCTTTCAGAAAATCATCACTTTGGGATAAGTCAGTGATTGTAACAAGTGCATATTTTTTAACATCAACTCTTTCGGTTGGCAAATCTTTCACCAATAAGTCAATCAAAATATCAGCATACACCTTAGAAGAATCTGAGGCAGTGACAGTATTGATTTTCAAAGAAATACTGTCAATGGTTTTCAAAGCATTTAGTTTTTGAGCAGCATCCTCTGATAATATTTGTGATCTTGCAAACGCATCCCATGGGAGTGATTTAGATCTGATACCATTACGATAATCTTCGAGATAAGTACTCTCCAGTGGGAACTGTCTGTATGCCATTCTGTTTATGTATTATTTAATAGATAAATCAAAGGTTAATTCGTTAAAAGCTGTGGTTTAACAAAGAATAAATTTCAATCATAATTTATATGGATATTATAACGGTTTAACACATCAATTGGATTCAGATTCGAGGATACAGCCTAACATCCGGGTAATGGCCCTCATAATAATGCCGGACGCGGTAAATAACAGTAGTGAGTTGTGATTAGGTTTTTAAGGTAGTACTTATCAAACACAATGGATCATAAGAAGAAGAACTGTTGTAGTAATACAGAAAATTTAATACACAAATATTATAAATATTATTATTTTTCGAAATGAACTTTTAGTTATTTGGGAATTTCTCAGTTTGGATGCTCTTTAAGAAACTCATGATGACCGTTCAACTCATTACAAATGTAATCCCAATCATCTTTCTTTGATATCACAGAGTTAACATTTTTAATCTTATAACAAAATTCTTCATCTTGTTCGGATAAATCTTCTTCAATATCACCAGGAAAACAAAATGATAATTTCATAAAGTACAAAATTCTTTCTTCATAATCAATTCCATCATTCATTAATGAGTTCAAACCTTCATACATTCTCTGTCTATTCCCCTTTTTATCTTTCATAGCTCTTTCATCTCTTCCTCTGACTAAATTCCAAACAAAAAGTTTAATACCATTTGAATGTAAAAATATGAATTCGTTCTTTGGACATTTTCTGAATTCCCAAAAACTATTTTTGGATGCATATTTAAAAGTTTGATCCCAAACAGTTAAATCTTTTTGTTTCGAACATTTTTTGTATTCAATGACCGGGTCATGTTGACCTAATGCTAAATAAACTTGCTTTTTGATACTTTGTTTGAATTTTTCATGTTTTTTATGGAAATCAACTGGGAATTCATTGACTTGGTAATAAGGCTTCCTCAATACGTGGGCTGCTGCTATGAAAGTTTCCTTATCACCTTGACCATGACAATTTTGAGTCAATAAAGGATAGTACCATTTTGGACCATTGAAATTATAATATATTGATAATAAAATGGTTTCGAAATGTTTTGATTTGGAAATTAGCATTTGCCCACTTTCGGTTGATGATTCAGGGATAGTACCTTCGTAATCATGGTACGATTTTTCCACTTGATCTAGTTTGTAACCGTCAGTATGACCTTTGGTGATGATATGAGAAAATGAATTTCTAACTCTGTTGGTTTCATCCACTTTAACCTCAGTGATATTATAGAAATAAGGTGACGTCGTTCTTCTCCATAAATCAGGCCATGTGACTAGCCCATTTGAAGTAAATGGTTCATTTTCAAACAAATAATCAGGGTTTTGTAAGATCATATTATCACTATCCAAGTATAAAACGTTTTCAAAACTATTTACCAATAGGGAAATTGGTTTGATCATATATTTATTGACATCATTTTTGAAATCGAACGGCAGATATGTTTCAATGTCAATACATTTGGCGTTAAATATTGGTAAAATTTCATCACATAATTTAGGATCATATTCATCCCCATGAGGTATTATCACTTCGACTGGTAATTTAGAGCCTGTGGATCTTAGCGATTGGATTGATAATAGAGCCAAATACGTGAAATCATGACCACCAACATAGACATATCCATTACCTTTGCTATCACCAATCGCTTTTTTGATATCTTCAAATTCTGCAATCTTTTCCAAGATATATTTATGTGATTTTGTCAACAAATCCACATCTTCTGGCTTTGGGTCAACGTATTGTAATAATTTCTCCTTTGTATAAACAACATCTTTAGACCATGACTCTTTATGAGGTCCATTAAAATGACCCTTTTTCATACCTTTATAATAACTTTCAACATCATCAAATGATGCGCTGATATCCTTAATGTACGGATCATCTAAAACTTTGCTTAGAAATTTCCCTAATGTAGTATCTAAATTTTTGGGTGGCCTTTCATTAACGATGATCTGTTGTCTCGTAACTTTACCTTTCACTGTTAGTGATACTAGCACAGTGATTAGACCAAATACTATTATACATAGGACTATCAATCTTCTAAGCTTTTGACGAGGAATCAGATTCGAAATCTTCATTCTTTGGATGATTTTCAGTAGACTCATCAATATATCTATATATCTATTTATATCGATATCTATTTTGAGTCTATAAATATATAGAATATTTGTAGGGTAGTCAAATGCTTTTATAAAATGGTTATATATATCGTATTTTTTGCAAATATGAATATGAAAATATTGTCAAATGATGAAGGTAAAAGTTACCGGAGACTCAATGTATTATAGAACCTAGCAGTGTGTGAGTTTTTTTTTTTTTCACCTCTTTCTTGCTTGATCTCAAGTAGTTACAGTTTTGTACTTAATTGTTGGTAAAGCTTGAATAGAATTTATTGCTTCACTTCAACCCTGCATATCTGAAAATTTCAACCATAAATGAAAAATGAAAAATGAAAAAAAAAAAAAAAACATTGAAGATTTGTGGTCTTTGTTTTGTTTTATTTTTTTCGGTCGTGCTTGACGTAATAATACTCGCGTGAAAAAATTACGATTATCTAATATTTGAGACTCAATGATCATGACGTCGCGGTCGCGGATATCGAATAGTATTTGTATTTAGTCTGAGACAGTGTAGAGTGTATATATAATTTGTACGATACTTTAATGGATTCACAACAACAAAAAAAAAATAAAGCGATATAATTGAATACAAATTCTGTTCATTTTAAATATATATATATACATATAAGCGAGTCAAAATAATAGGTTCTACCTAATTTTTTCATACATGCAGAATATATTTCACCCAATGTTTTCAATCAAGATATATCAAGACCAGCTAAATTAAAAAAAAAAATAAGTATATCTTATAAAGTTGAATATTAATGGAGGTTTTGACTCAACATCTATTTATCGGTGTCAACAACATATCTACCTAAAATTTTACCTTGTTCCATTAATTCATAAATATGTGGTAATTCGGATAAGCCAACAACTTTGATTGGGGATCTGACTAAACCTCTTGAGAAGAAATCGATTGCTTCTCTGGTATCAGCTCTGTTACCAACATATGAACCAACGATATTGATTGATTTGACAACATGTGAGAAAACTTCCGATTTTACATAAGCATTAGCTGGTAAACCCACTAAAACAACAGTACCTGTTGGTCTAACATATTCAGTTGATTGTGAAATGGCGGCTTCGGCAACTGAAACATTAATAACACCATGTGGACCACCATTGGTAGCTTCTTGAATGGCTTCAACAATGTTTTTTTCTTTAGTGAAATCAATGAAAACTTCACCACCTAATTCATGGAATAATTTTTTCTTATTGTCACCTCCATCGATACCCAAGACTCTGAAACCCATAGCTTTAGCATATTGAACAGCTAATGAACCCAAACCACCAGCAGCACCTGAAATGGCAACCCATTCACCTGGTTTTAATTTAGCTGATTTTAATGCTTTGTAAACAGTAACACCGGCACATAAAATTGGTGCTACTTCTGCTAAATCAGTACCTTTTGGAATTTGAGCGGCTTGAACAGCATCGGCGGTAGCATATTGTTGGAAAGATCCATCATGTGTATAACCTGATAAATCAGCATGAGCACAGTTTGATTCGTATGAGTTTTCACATAATTCACATGATTGACACGAGCCGTTTAACCATTTGACACCTGCGTAATCACCAATTTCAAAGTTTTTAACTTCTGAACCTTTGGCAACAACAATACCAGCACCTTCATGACCACCAACTAATGGTAGTTTAGTTGCTAATGGCCAATCACCTTTCCATGCATGTAAATCAGTGTGACAAACACCAGAATATTTAATGTTGATTAAAATTTCATTAGGTTTAGGTTTTGGGACTGGGAATTGAGTGTCATATTTTAATTCACCACCATTTTCGTAGAAAACGATAGCTTTTTGAGTTTTTGGAATAGCTGGGGAAGTAGCTAATGATCTGATGAATTGTGGTCTTGAAAATTGTTTGGTGTAAGTTCTTAACATTTTTATTCGGTTTAAGGTAATATCATTATTTTAGAAGTAGAAAGTAATGCAGATGATGAATGTGAACAACAGGGAAACGAGCTCAATTTATAAATTTTTAGAATTTGTGGAGAACCTGGGTATGTACAAATCATATTAATTTGTGTTCTGAAGTATTTGTAAGGCATGATCCGACGACGAAGTAAAGAAATCTCGAAACATGATATGTAGAGGTCAGAACCAGAAATCCTGGAGATGACGTTGTCTTTATGTCCGGAGTGCGAGAATTAACTGTAACTTAATTGTACGTAGTGAATAATGAATAGATGATGATACCTGCAACATCTATTGTATAATAATTATGTAAAGACGATAGGGCACTCAACAAAAAAAAAAAAGAATTTTCTCAATAATACTACCGCTGTCCGATGAGCAGCTTAACATGGATCCTCCTATTCGCCGTAGACACAAGCTTCAACTCTTTTTGCAAATTTTTCTTTTATAAACGCTAACTGCAAAAACCAAACAGATCAAACTAACTCTTTTGAATTTTCAGATATCAGCTTCTGATCATGTTTGCTTAATATAATTCGAGACATCTACTGGGGGCGTTGACACCCCTATCACTAAGATTCATGTTACTTTAAGATACCGTATCTTCAAAATAGAAGGTTTGCACAAAACATTAGCCAAAATTTCCAAAGTCTGAAGGATCCACTTCCCGAGCTCCCACCTAATCCCGCTCAATTATACAGTAAGAGAAGCTATTATAACGGATATTGAATCAATATTCTTGATGTAACGTATTTGTAATTACAATCCCTCCTAATGGGGAAAATCTTTGCCTAAATGATTTCTTAGCCCCCTTGCTAAAGCCTCGTCCCCTCTCCTCTTCCAAAATCTCGCCTAAAAAACTCATTTTGTGGGGCAAAAAATTAATATATAACTTCAGAATCCAGATCAGGGAACTTGAATTCAGGAATTAGATCATTTCTCAAGGCCCAAGGGATCTTGGACCTGCGGTACTGGGAGAAATGACTGAGAACAAATGCATCGCTCCTCCCACTGTCCATTGCCTTGTTCAACTTTCACTCAATCCCTAATTCTTTCTTCAAGTGACGTTGTTAGTTACTAGCTCGCTAATAAAATATCAGATATTTACAGGAGTACAACATATTGAAAAGACTGGACGTTGGGGCCTTACTTCTGAGTCTGAGAGCAGTAATTCACGATACTTCAAAACTTCAAAAATTTTCTCAGCAAAGATTTTATAGGCTGGATTTAAGAACAATTTATTATGTTGATATATAGATTTGAAAATTATAAAATGCAAAATTTCGATTATTCAAATCCTGGGTTCGAATGACTAGTCCGGAGTCCGTCTTATTTTGCAGTTTTATTGTAATTATTCACTATGCACAGTGCCCATGGTATTTGCATGGTATGCACTGGCAACTCCCCTCAAGGCAACTGGCCGCTATAACTTATCTTGATGCAAATGCATCGAGTTATAGAGTTATAGAGTTATAGAGTTATAGAGTCATAGGGTTATAGAGTTATAGAGTTATGAATTATTGATATTATATCATATCACAATTAGTATCCTAGTCCAATATATTGCGGGAAGTGTAGACACTGGACATTACGCTTAGCACAAGAAGAGGATTTTTATCAATATGATAATTTGGAACCATGTAGCACCTAAATATTAATTTCTAAGTTCTAACATATCAGTAATATACTATATCTTCTATATCATCTTGTCAACCAATTTCAACTACATTTAATATTTGAACTTGTACAGGATTTATACAATATTTTAATATGCCAATGAAAGAATTTCAATGATAGTATAAATGAACATCCTTCTGTTTTTTTCTCTAATTATTGTTAAAACTCAAACGATATTGATAAATTGTAAAGCATAATAAATGAAGAAATAGTCTTGAATATATAATCTTTAAAATCATATATAATTTATACCATGATTGTTTAATATCAATAATCTTTAATATCAATAATGTCAAACAATCAATCTCAATTTGAATAAAAGTATAATAAATCGATAAAATATTAAGCAAAAAGGAATTTTAAATGAAGTTATGGATATTAGAAACTAATCATACTGGGCGTCTTGTATCTTATCAGCAGACCTTTTAGATATTTCAACAGAATTCAATATTTCTGAATATTCAATACAGTGAATGAATTTCTTTGGTTTAACAATGTCTGGGATTTAACAAGGCTTGCTCTGCACATAATTATCAAAAGTGAGATCGATCTGGATGTGCTTTCGTTTACAGCGTGCGCTATAACTTCTTCGTTACATAGAACATAACCTGAGAGGTTTTACATCTGGTACCGAATGATCTCAAAAGACTAAAGCATACATGACGCAAGATCTAAAAAGAAAACAATAGATTTTTGATACTTGAAGACGATGAATTGACACTGCTGTGCGCATACTTCACAGTGCAGTGTAAAATACACTCTACATATCTCAGATTCAACCGTTGAATAACTAATTATTGATAATGAGTTAGCGGTGTAGTAGTTTCAGATGCAGGGTGGTTTCCGGTGTTTTGACAATAACCCTTGTAGTTATAACTTATAGCTTAAATTTTGCTCAGTACACAAATTAGGTAAATATTATTTCGAAGATATATGTAAAAAAATACTTGAGTATTTCACTATTATTTAAGATGTCGTGTAACTCGAGTAACAATAGTCGAGGTTTCTTTAATTTGTAACCAATCAGTGAAATTATGAGACGTCATATACTTTAAACTATCAACATGTTGTTACCTTCAAGTTCTAACCGACAGGTTGAGTCTCCACTAATGAATTATATTAATATGGTTATATGTATATCTTGATAAGATTTTGTTTAAAGCATGACTGCAGATTTGAATTGGGAATTCAATGTATCGTGCAGGCAATATTAAAAGAACTGATTAACAAAGCTGAACGTAAATGAGGTAGGTCCTATGTTCAGTGTCTGAGCAGAATAATAGTTTATACAACTGCCAACAATCACTGCAAAACTGTGACTCTATCGTTAGTAAGTAAGACCAATTTGATACTTGAAAGTATCTAATCAAGTTTGGTCAAGTTTCGTTTTCATAATTATAATTTTACCTAAATCAATGAACATAAAATATGATGGTACTATATAATAAACATCATACGCATAACTACATGAAATTAAGTTTTAGACAAGGTAATCGATGTCAACAACAAAAGGAAATGGTCTAATAAAAGAAAGCTCAATAAATGAATATGCTTTTTATTAATCATTTTAAAAAAAAAAATAACATATTAGTTAAAAACACAAAAACCACATGTTAATAAACAAAAAGAATAGATATAATTCTGAACTCTAAATTATGAAACATGAATCAGAAACAACACAACCCAGACCACTTTAGCAAAAATGAAAGTTAATCAATAACTAGCTTATAAATCGGTTTCTCTTCTGTATTCTTTTGACATATCAGCATCACCAATTTGGCCTAAAATAGTTTCAACAATGATACCAGTAACTAAATATGGATCAATGTTAGAAGCAGGTCTTCTATCTTCGAAGTAACCATAACCTTCTTTGGCAACTGATCTTGGGATTCTGATTGAGGCACCTCTGTTAGCAACACCTGATGAGAATGATGACATTGAAGCAGTTTCATGGCGACCAGTTAACCTTTGGTCATTATCAGCACCATATAGAGCAATATGTTCTTTATGACGTTTAGCTAATTTTTCAATAGCGTCTTCAATGTATTTTATACCACCTGGTTGTCTCATTTCTTCAGTTGAAACATTGGTATGACAACCAGCACCGTTCCAGTCACCTTTCAATGGTTTTGGATGGAAAGAAATTTTAACATTGAATTCTTCAGCAACTCTATGTAATAAGTAACGAGCAACCCATAAGGCATCACCCATTTCAATACCTTCACATGGACCAACTTGGAATTCCCATTGTGATGGCATAACTTCAGCATTGATACCTGAAATGTTAATACCAGCATATAAACAAGCTCTGTAATGAGCTTCAATAACATCTCTAGCATAGACTTTACCGGCACCAACACCACAATAATATGGACCTTGAGGAGCTGGGAAACCACCTTTTGGCCATCCGTAAACGTTGTCATATTGATCAAATAGAGTGTATTCTTGTTCTAAACCGAACCAAATTTTGTGTGATTTATGAGCCAACATTAATTTTTCACATTCATGTCTGTGGTTGAATTTGTTTGGGGTACCATCGTTGTTCCAACATTCGGCTAAAACGATGATGTTGTCACCTCTTCTAAATGGATCTGGGTAGTAAGCAACTGGTCTTAAGTAAATATCAGAGTCATGACCTGGAGCTTGGTTAGTTGATGAACCATCAAAGTTCCATTCTGGCAAATCATCAACTGAAGTAACTTGTTTGCTTAAGGTTCTACCTTTTGAACGAATCGAACCAGTACCATCAATCCAGATATATTCAGCAATGATTTTGTTACCTTGAGGAAGGGACAAATATTTTTGTAAAGTAGCAGTGTTTTCAGCCATCTTTTTTTGTTTTTATGTTTTTGAGGTGTGTTTTAAAAAATTAAACGCTTTAAAGCAATTAAATAAATAACTTGAGACTATTCAAATGTTCTTCAATAGCGAATTTTTGGAAACAATATCGTTGATATTTGAAAGTTGAATTTAATAGAATTTGAACTATATTTATAACAGATGATGGGTTTTTTTTTTTGTCCTCAAGCAAAATTTTTGATGCAGTGATGACTTATCTTTGAATCTGCACTCTATTCGTCGATAATTTGCCAATTTTACTCAATTTGGCTTTGTACTCATTAGGATTGACTCAGACAAAAGAAAAAAAAAATATCGCGCGACATAAAAAGAAACATTGTTATCATCGACCCTAATTCAGAAATCAAGCACCCCATACCATCAAAACTTTTATAGATAAGATTTTGCTGATACAGAGTTTATAGATGGTCGTACCACTTTTAGACACCATCCCGTTGAGCTATACTCTGTAGCTACTTTATGCTTTCTATTTGAACCATTTTCAGAAAGCTCAATCATGCGATTTCATTGGTTCTTGGATGTACGGTGAATTCTTGCAGCTTATGTAATGATCTAGGAGCCAGCAGCCTCGCGTTTGTCCAAAATTTGAGGGAATTTTTGTCTCTTTCATAAAACTTTGTCCCGAAATGTCCCAAAGTTCCAGAGTTCAAGTTCTCAAATATTAGTTAAAAATATATTGGAAAAAAAAAACTCTGAAATTAAAGCAGTGAGTGCAGTGAGAACGTCGCCATATATAGTATATGAAAGAATAAAAATATTGATAGACGAGAGGCGAGAGGCAAGAGGCGCGAAAATCTTTTGACGGCCGTACTCTAACTTCTGAAGCTATATTTATAGTCCAAACTTCAAACCTCAAAGCCTACAGAACCCAGATTCCAGAAGCCTGAACTGAAAACTATAGAGTCTAAGCCAAGTATTGAACTATACAATTTAGAGAAATCTGTCAAAATTGCGCGCGCTGTGATATGGCACAATTATTATTATTGTAATTTACAGTAGCATTATCCTCGAAGAGAATAACTATCTTTCCTTTAAGGAATTTAGTTATTGATAATAATGATCTCACTTCCAATAAGTTTTTGTCTCTTGCATCAGCTTTGAATTCGACGAGTCCAATTAGTGAATATCTCACGTTCTCTCCTCACTACAAATGAAATAGTAGTGCGTTACTTCTCATTTTCAAGGCCCCGTATATGAAATTTCATGGTTATATTGCTAATTGAAAAATCAGCTTTAGCCATCCCAGAATAATATAGCTTTGCTTTAAAATTTTGTGTGAAAATCCATCATATTTTATGTTAGGATTTACAACAATAGATTTCCTTAAGCCAATATTTTATTGGGATTATTCTGAAAGCTGTATTTTGAAAAAAACTATCACGTGATGTCAGAACTCAGATTAAAGATTTCTGCAAAATTTTATACTTTGTAAAAAGGGCGTGTGGCGTAGTTGGTAGCGCGTTCGCTTAGCATGCGAAAGGTCTCCGGTTCGACTCCGGACTCGTCCATTTTTTTTGCTCTTCTCTTCGCAATATTTTTTTAAACTGTGCGGAATTCTCAAAAGACAAACATTCAGAGTCAGAAAAACTTAAAACCTTTTGACTTCGCTTTCTCTGTGTCTGAATTTTTTTTTTTTGTTTGTATATGTTTAAGTGGACTTCAAAAATTAATAAAATTTAATACATACAAAAGATGATAACTCAAAACGCCAAATCTAAAAAAATTTGAAACCACGCCAAACTTCTTTTTCACTTGAACAATTTTTAATTATCCCTATAAATAATAAAGCAATGTTTTTAAGAACTGTCACTCAATGCTCAAGACAGCCACTAAGATTGGCACTAAGATCTATCTCAACCTCAGCTTCACACATCATTACACCAAATTCAATCATAACTAAGTACTCAGCTGGCCCAATTACAGTCCGTTATACCTCTGAACATGAATATATTGCTCAGCATCCAGATGGTGTTGCTTTCATTGGGATAACAAAATATGCCTCTGATGCTTTGGGTGATGCTACCTTTGTTGAATTACCAGAAGTTGGAGATGAAGTTCTCAAAGGGGAATCGATTGGTAGTGTCGAATCAGTCAAATCATCAAGTGAAATTTATTCTCCAGTTGATGGTGAAATTTTAGAGATTAATGAAACTTTAACTGATAGTCCACAATTAATCAATGAAGATCCATTAGGTGAAGGTTGGTTAGCAAAAATCAAGACTGACATTAAAATTGAATCAGTTGAAGACTTATTAACTGAAGAGGATTATGCCAAATCTTTAGAAGCAGAAGAAAATTAAATTTTAGATTCAATTTTTAGGTGATCTACGACTGGGTTTTGATATTTTATTATATATATGTATTCGCTATTAAGTTGTTTTTTTTTTGCATTATTTATTTGACTTATTTGACTCGCTAGGTGTTTTAATCTTCATTTGTAGAGCATGAACCCCCTTCTCTTTGATTTCTTCATCCAGCAGATTATAAATTAATCTATGTCTATTTGGTAATTTTAAACCTTCGAATTTATCACTCACAATCTCTATTCTAAAATGGGATTCTGTGACATTTGTAGCACCTCTTAAACCAGCATGATGAGCATGATTATGCGAATCGTTATAAATTTCTAATGAGGTTGGCTGGAATTCTGCAGTTAGTTTTTCAGTGATAGTTGCTTGAATAGGACCAATAATTTGAGCTTGTGATGACATTGTTCTTATTATTCTTAGCATAGTTTATTATTGAGAAAGGAACCTGCAGGTAAGGTTGTATAACATTAAATATCTAACTCATAAATTTGATTCTGGTCCCATTTGATATTTGACTAAACTAAGTTAGAAGGTTATGATCGCTTGGAAAATCTCACATTCGCGAACTCGTTTGAGGAAGGAGATCACAGGCAAAGGAGGGACATCTTGTAAGAAAAAGAAAGTGATGCTAAATTTAAAAGCACATATCCAAGAACTATCCGCTTCAAACTACAAATCAGGATATCAACCAAAAGAAACTTGAGTTTAAACCCCGTTTGAATTTACTTATAGATATATATAAATAGCACTGTTTTTTAGGCTCTTTCTTATATATCTCTATCTCCATTACAATCATAGTTTGAAAGCTAATTTTTGAAGGAAATTCTGTCTTAAAACCAGCCACAAAATAACTTTAATTATCAAGTAATTGAAAAAGAAAACAATAAAGCAATATCATATAATACAAAAATGGCTTCATCACAACCATATGACCCATATATTCCATCCGCTGATACTAGCTATCAAAATGAATCTTCTTCAAATTCGCAAGATACTACAGCTGCTTTGAAAGCCGTAAGTATACTTTTAACTATGGGCTTGTCAGGGTATATACTAACATAAAAATCCTAGAAAATCGATGATACCGTTCATATTATGAGAGATAACATTAATAAAGTGGTTGAGCGTGGTGAAAGATTGGATTCTATTGAAGATAAAGCTGACAATCTTGCTGTAAGCGCACAAGGTTTTAGAAGAGGTGCCAACAGAGTAAGAAAGGAAATGTGGTGGAAAGATATCAAAATGAGATTATGTCTAGTTTTGGTTGTCGTTATTCTACTTATTGTTATTATTGTTCCTCTTGTTGTTCATTTCACTTAAAGAAAAGATAAAAAATATCTTCAATGAAGTCCTGTGCTGTCTAGTTAGATCATAACGTACTAATAAAAGAGCTTCGGGATTGGTTTTTATAATATTATGAAATACCGAGGTATAAGTCTAGTTTGTTGTTCCATGTTGAAATAAATATTTGATGTTCTATATATGACGTATAATTACTACCATAGTATGTATTAAAGAATATGTTCTAATCAACATTGGACTATTATTCTAAACAATGTTACATATTTCAAAACACTTATATAAAACACCCCCCACTTAAAGTAAATAAATAAATCTTCATCATCGTTGTTCATCATCATGGTCATCATCCCCGTTAACATCACTGTTAATTGTATTCACTTGCTAAATCTATTTTGAAGTATCCAAAACATATCTACCCAAGATTTTACCTTGTTCCATTAATTCGTATACTTTTGGTAATTCTGATAGACCAACAATTTTAATAGGTGATTTGACTAAACCTCTTTCAAAGAAATCAATAGCTTCTCTTGTATCAGCTCTATTACCAACATAAGAACCTTTGATTGAAACAGATTTAACAACAGCACCGAAGACTTGGGCTCTTGCAACTGCACCAGCTGGTAAACCAACTAAAACGACAGTTCCGACTGATCTAACATATTCAGTGGATTGTTCAATGGCTTTTTCAGAAACTGAGACATTAATGACACCATGTGGACCACCGTTGGTAGCTTTTTGAATATCAGCGACAATATCTTTTGATTTTGTAAAATCAACAAAGACTTCGGCACCCAAAGATTTAACTAATTCACCTTTATCCTCACCACCATCAATAGCTAGAACTCTTAAACCTAAAGCTTTAGCATATTGAACAGCTAAAGTACCCAAACCACCACCAGCACCTGAAATAGCAACCCATTGACCGGCTTCTAAATCGGCAGTCTTCAATGCTTTGTAAACAGTAACACCGGCACATAAAATTGGTGCAATTTCAGCTAGATCAGTACCTTGTGAAATATGAGCAGCTTGAACAGCATCAGCAGTAGCATATTGTTGGAAAGATCCATCATGTGTATAACCTGATAAATCTGCAGATGGACAATTAGCTTCATATGATTTTTCACAAAATTCACATGATTGACATGATCCGTTCAACCATTTAATACCGGCATAATCACCAATTTCAAAGTTTTTAACTTCTGAACCTTTGGCGACAACAACACCAGCACCTTCATGACCACCAACCAATGGTAGTTTAGTGTCTAATGGCCAATCACCTTTCCATGCATGTAAATCGGTATGGCATACACCAGAATATTTAACGTTGATTAAAATTTCATTTGGTTTTGGGGTTGGAACAGGGATATCACCATAAGTTAATGTACCACCGTTTGTTTCAAAATACACACCCTTTTGTGTTTTTGGAATTGACATTTTCTGTTGTTTTGTTTTTTGGTTACTGTGTATTATTTACTTTGATTGTTTTATCAAATATAACTTGATGAGTTAATACAAAGAAAACATATCATGAGTATAAATCTTTTTCTAAAATAGATGGGATCTACATTGCTTTTATACACTGACAATAAATATATTTAACAATCCCACTAAGATTTTCATTCTCATTTTTTAGGCAAAAATAACGCTTAGCAACTTGTTTTTGACACCTTTGACAGAGCAGTGGTTGCTCTCCATGTGTGCTATAATGATAAGGAGAAGGAAGTGAGGAACTCGGAACTTGCAAGTAGAGAGAGTCGAGTCTCGAGACTAGAGAATATTCAAACTGCCATCAGGCCATGTGGCGTGTTATTATAATGTATATTTTTTTATGTATTATGTACGTCAATAAAACAATCGAGCTTAAATTCCGTTTGTTGGCTAACTTATGCAAATGATATTAAGTAAAAGAAACTCAATTAATAATTTCAAGTTCAAGTTTCAGTTAATCTCTTAGAATTTTTAAATCTTAAAGTCCGAAACTGCTCAGTATTCAGTTGCGGAACCCGAAGAAAATGGCATGGAAAATAGCATAAATCACCTGCCATGTGCAGGACATGCGTGTTAACAAAAAAAAGTCATCCGTTTTGCCCCAAAATTATATACTAGCTGTTGACTTTTGACCTTAAACAATAAGCATTATAGTTGAATAGCTTCTAGTACAGTACAGTCACTTGTCTATTTTCTACTGAGGTTGTTGTTCATAAACACTAAAATCAATGATCACTCCATCACTTAAAATGAAACTTTAAAAATAGAGGACGGAAGGAGGAGTCGGGATTGAGGGATTGAAGTGATAACAGGGAAGGATATTCAATATTTATCGTGGGGAGCGCATGCAAAACGAAGTAGTTATTTGTTGCACAAAAACATTAAACATCTGTCAATTTGGTAAATCTATAAATATCTGCTATATTCTACTCCCCCACAGATTCCTGACTCATGAGTTCTCACTTGCTTATATAGACATGGGCTGTTAACTTTGAAGTATCATCCTACTGCCTCCAAAGCCAAATCTGAAAAGATATTCTTGACCCCTCCCCCCCTCCTGTCTGGCTTCTTTACTTCTGATGTCTCTACACCTTTGTACTTAGATCCTGTGCCTATTGATCCCAGAGGCCGTTGTCAAGTTTCAACTCAGTGGCGTGTGGTCACCCTGTCAACTCTCCCTTGCCCATTCCACCTGGCACTTTGCATCGCGTAATAGTAATTACCAGTGCGTCATGACCGTTAGATGAGAGTTCGGAACTTTAGACTAGTTCTAAATGGAACCAGACTGTCGATAATTTAGCTATGAATAGATAATGGAAGGGATAGTGAGAAATATGAAGTTGAAACTGCTTTAATATCTGAGCTGTGGATTTCCC